>PVHY01000582.1:0-132464 GCA_004024945.1 Uropsilus gracilis
CTTAATCACTTGTACACAATACACCCTTTGCAGCCTTTTAATATTTCCCGTAATTTTTCTCTTATGAGTTTTGAGCTAACATAATTCTCAAGACACTTCCCTTCTAGGCCTTACATCAGCAGAGGGGAAAGCATTGGGCTCTGGGACAAAGCAGGGTCCACTCAGACACACGATTTACCTCCAGCTTTGGGCTTCTGGGGGCTCTGATGGCAAAGCTTTTAACTTTGTACAATCCCTGCCTCTCAAACAAAGACGTGATTAAAAGAAGGTGGGGGAGGGGAAATAACATAAAGATGGAGATGTACAGGAGGCCAGCTTGGTCCCTGTCCGGCATACAATCCATTCCCGGCCAGGAAAATGATTGCAGCACAATGGCCGCTATGGCCAGCCCAGGGCAGCTGTGAGATATAAATTGTCAGCAATGACCATAAGCACTCAGAGAAACAATTTAATTCCTCACTTCCGCCATCATGGGCTGATATATTCTTTCAAGGTCATTACCCAAGGCTAGAAGGGTCGCTTGATTAACGAGTGACAGGCCCAATGAGGGCCAGTGTGCTCGAGCAAGGCCTTATATTAATTAGACAGAAGCTCGGGAAAATAAATGTTACAGAGAAAGGAGGGGCCGAATCTTGGGCATAAGCGGTGACCTCGCCACCTCTACCCCGTTCACCCCACAAAAGATAACACCCTGACCTTGCTCCTTAATGCTATACTTTAGCTTTGTTTTAAAACCTATAAAATACAAAACATAAACCATGCTTCGTTTCATATTCAAAACGACCCAGGCCCTGGCCTCCAGTTTCGACACTGCCTTTGTCTAACCCTTTCTCACTTAGTTATTCTAATTTATTGGTTAATTCAAAGCAGGGATGGAGAGAGCAGCACATCTCAGAAGCTGCTTAAACCATGTTGATCTGAGCCAAGGGAAGCAGGAGAATGATGACACTTCAGTGTTTTAAGCCCAGTGACTAATAATCTAGCAATTGCTCTTTAATAAAATGTCATTATCTTGCCTAAGGAGCTCAGGAGATGGGGTGCGAACAGTAGACTTCCAGGGTAAATGACCATTCATAGCAAAAGGGGTTTAAAACTACTCTGTGCTCCTCTTCCAGTCTATGGTATTTCTTTGATTGTATCTACCCTAGCATCCTCACTTTACTAGATACAAAGGAACATGTTCCTAGGGGGTCTTTGTCAGCTGGAAGCATCCATTGCCAACACAAGAGACAACTATTTTCCGAACGGCGTTTCGTCTCCACCAACCATCAGAAGGATTTTTCCCTCCTCCAGCCACACACTCACCATTTCGGTCACTGACCCACTGGGAAAGCAGTCCTGTCAACACAGAGGGCTTCAGCCCTACATGGCTGCCATGGAGAAAGAATGGGACAATACATTCGCCTTTCCCAGAAATCCATCACCTTCTAGTAAAGTGAGTGCAGGCTGTGAAGGGGAAAGGCTGGTGGGTCACTCAGAAGGTGAGGAGGTTGTTGGTAGAACTTAGTAGGAAGTCCATCTACTTATGCTTTCGATCAAAATGGAGAAAAAGAGATTTCAACTTAGGGACAGGGTGATTATGGGATCTCCTGTTTGGCTCCACCTTCTGCCCCAACACTGCACACATACTAGGCGAGAAGAGGTTTCCAGATAAGCTGGGGTGGGGTGGGGGCAGGGGGGCTCGATGTGGTCAGCAGTGTCTGAAACGGCTCCAACAACTACTACTGCTTGCTGGGACTCAAGTCCTGTGCCATCCCCACCCCATGAATGGTGGGAACGCTGAATGAAAGAGTCTGAAGAGTCTCTTCCATTGAATAAGATACAGCGGGTGGGGCGGGGTGTCACATCAGAAATCTGGTTACAAGATCTGTGACTTCTGTCTTCCTCATTCTCTCTCTCATGCTCCCTTAAAGTCTTCTAGCTTGGGAGAGGCTGGCTGCACTGTGTGAGCTGCCTGACAGAGGCGGTAGCCCCAGCCAACAGCTGGTAAGAACCTCAGACTTGGAACAGCCACATGGGTGGCTGGGGATGGGTCATTCTCAGCTGAGCGTTGAGATGACAGCAGGCCTGCGGATCTCTGAGCAGCAGCTCCATAATAAACAGACTGTGTGCCAGGGACATCCAGCTAAACCATACCCAGTTCCTGACCCAGGGAAACTAAGATAACAACCAGCTGCTGTCTTAAGCTCTAGAAGGCTGCGGTCCGGTGTGACATGCCAGTAGGTAATGACTATACCCACTAATTCCACGGACCCTGCCGTGTCCAGCAGAGCAATGCAGCAACTCTGTACTTAAGCTTCCTTACCTTAACATGGGAGCAGTGCCCCGGGGAGGTTTTACACGTGGATTAAATACCTACAAGGATTTGGTTCTGTAGCGGGAAGGGACTTTCTGTGCATTATCAGCATATTATGAGTAATCGATGTGCATTACCTTATCAGATTCATCAGTTTGGTAGAAGACGTAGCATCATTAGCAGGCAGGATATTACACTATATTTTACATCTCTGAGTTCTCTGTCCTTGACGGGTCGCAATAGAGGCACTAACCAACAAATTTGCAGAGACAACTTAGGAACTTACTCATCCATCCATGTCCCCAAGCACTCATCCTTCCATCCATGCTTCTCAAAAATATTACTGAACAGACAAGACATTGTAGGAGATATAAAAATGCATTCAGTGTGGTTTATGTCTTCAAGGAGTTTATAATCAGGCTGTGGACACTAATTACTGAAATCCAAAATAGAAGGTGATGGGTTTCATCAGAGCAGAAAAGCGAAGAAGGAATTCAGGGGGTGGGAGAAGAATCCAGCTCAGGTGGCTGGGTCGATAAACAGATGGACATGCACTAAGGAACACAATGAGCACTCATTCCCCAAGTATCCATGATGTGTGGAGTCGGAACCTCTCCTCCCCTCTCACTTTGACCAACACCACACATTCCAAGCCCGGCATCAGAATGGAGCTACAGTGAACAGCCCAAGCACCAAGGTAACTGGTACCCTGGGAATCACACCCAGGACCTCAGCTTCATTACCCCAGCTACATTAGAATGATACATGACTGAACATCAAGCTCCTGTATATAAGACAGGCATCTGGCTGTCCAACCTTCTGAATTGAGAACAGCATGTAATGAATCCCCAGTTCCTTACCATGTTTAACAATTAATAAGCTAGGGTTTCCTTGAGGACAGCAAAGAATAAAATATGAGCATACGTGGAAGAGGTCACACAGCATAAATATCGGCATAAATGTAGAGCATGGAAACAATACGTGTGATGAAGTTGGGTGGGGGGGGTAAGTCACTTATGTACTTCGAAAGGAGAGTAAAATGTAGCAGGGAGTCTAAATTACCTGGAAGTTAGTCAATTCTGCATTTTATTGTGCTGTGTAGTCTCTTTCTATGTAGACAAAAATTTTGCCCACTGGACAGAGCCAATGCTAAGAAGAAAACTGCCCTGGTCAAAAGATTGGCTATTAATTTCTGGGAAACTCATAAAAAAAGCCAATATGGGAAAGGACAAATAAGAGAGCGTGGTGTGAAGGAACAGGATTGATTTAAAAAAAAAAAAAGAAAGAAAAAGAAATCTGGCCCTTCTGGAAAAGGCAATTCAGCAGGTTTCCCTTGGATGAGGCGTTCGACCAGGCTCCCACCAAGAGAAAGAGCCTGGGCCCATCCACCAGATAAGGCTGGCAGCTGGCAATGCCCCAGAAGTGGGGCTACATGTGAAAAGCAGAGACTACCAGACCCCACCTTCTCCTCCAGCCTGCTGAGATCAGGGGGCAGGCTTCATGAAACTGCTCTGGGGCCTGAGTCTGAGGGGACACAGGAGAAGAAACCCATGAAAATCTGCAGAAAAATTCCAGAAAGGGGGAGTCCTCTCAGGAAGTTGGGGGCTTGGCACCTTTATGTCTTCATCCAGATAGTCACTCAGTGGCAGATAATTTTCACACTCTAAAATGCTGATTCCCAGTGTGGGGGAATTTTGATAGTTGCTGTTCCATCCAATTGATGTGCCTGTTTTCAGTGGCTTTGTTAGCCATCTTAGGTGATGGGATTATATTCACCCATCGGGCAACAGAAACCTCACAGAAGAGAGTTCCCCTCCTGTCCAAGATTGTTTTCCAAGGGAATGTCTGAGGGAGGCGAGCAGATAACTGCATTGTATTTGGCAGCTGAAATGTATTGCTCACGGCCCAGGTTAATTCTCTCTCCCGAGCAATTCAGATGTGACCAGAACACCCAGTGGTGTGTTTCCATGACTGGAAATCTGTTCCCCTCATCCCAGAAGTGAGGCTAGGCTTTGAAGCATTCTAAACCAGAGCTTCTGGAGTGCAATTTGCACACACAACTGCCTAAATGATGCCAATGCTACAAAGACCATTAATGTGGAGAATGAGATTCTAAACTATGGTTTTAAACCTAACCACATTCCTATAGCTTTCTGAAAATTCATGATTCAAATAAGCTCATTATGATTTCAGAGATGCCATCTCCTAGATATTTTGCTACCCAGGCACTTTTCACACTGTGTGCTGATTGTTTGCTCACTTATCTCTATTATTTCTGTATTATGATCTCAATGAAGCCAGCGCTGCATTTTATTGATCCAGATAACCCCAGTGTTTGGCACAAAAATGCTTGACAACTGGGTGTGGATTTGCACTGAATCCTGCCCCTTGGTGAAGATTAAATACCCAGTCATTGAGTGGGAGAGTTCTGTATGGAAAACACAGGCCAACATGCTGAGAACCTAAAAGCAGTTGTAAAGCTGCTGACAAACAGGAGAGATGAGCTGGAAGTATTTTTGGTCATACATTCCAAATGGCTTCCCACTACCCACCTACTCCACCTCCCATCCCCGCACCCCCATCATGCTTACTATTTACCAGGCAACTAGGAACTGCATGAATTTTAAGAGCCTTGCAGTATTCTTACCCTTTGTCACAGAAATCTCTGTTGTTGGTGTGACAGACCCTGGCCATCCTTCGCTGGCCTCTGCCCTGCCAAACACGATGCTGTCCCTGCTGCCTAGATCAGTCTAGTCCTAACTTTCTGGTCAGATGCTGGGACTATTTAAATGCTTTTGCAAATCTTTCAATGTTAACTTCCCCTTGAGCAACACTCATTCAAGACTTACATCACTGCCTTTTTTATCTAAGAATTTTTGTAAAGGACTTGTTGCCTCTTTTTAATTAACACTATTACTTTTGATGGAGCTGAGTGTGGCACTGTAATATTCTGTGGATAGAGTGTTGTTATTTTAATTATCATTAGAAGAGCTGGGGGTGGATGGGTAGACACAATGAAAGAGGTCAAAGGTTAAAAACTTCCTAGTTATGAGATAGATAAGTCCAGGAGGTATAACGTGGGCATGCTGACTGTGGTTAAAAACACAATGTTACTTATTTATGAAAGTTGCTGGAGAGTAGATCTTTAGAAAGTTGATAGTCTAAGAAAAAAACATTAGCAATGTTGTGGTGATGGATTATTTCACAATGTATAAAATAACAAAGTCTTATACTGTACACCTGAATCCAAGATCATGTTATATGTCAATAATGTCTCAATATAAATAGGAAGGAAGGAGAGTAAAATCACAATCATGCTTTACTTAACTCTAAATCATATCTTCTGGGATTAAGAGAATGGATTTTGAAGCCAGGCTACTACTACCTAGCTATGTAACCTTAAGCAAGGAACTTAGCCTCTCTGAGCCTACACTTTTTAGCTTTAGTGGATAAATAATCATGCCTGCATCATGACCATGAATTCCAAGTGTACCAGCCATCTTCTTGTCTTTACATAGCTCACTTATCATCTCATCCTCCAATATGACCATATAATGTTTTCTTTCTCCTCAGATAATCTTGGCCTTCTTCACCATCTGCACTCTTATTTGAGGACCTTGCTTCCCATATACCCAGAGAAGAGAAGCAATCAGAAGTGAATTTCCATGGGTTCCTGACTTCCACATCCAATCATCAGCCAGTTTGGGCAATTGCACAGCCTGTCATTTTGTAACTGCAGGAAAACTACTCATACTCATTTCTAAAGCCAATCATTCCATGTTAGGTCCTGCTCCCCACTTCTCCCCCTCCCCCTCTACTAGTGGACACCTTTCCCATGAATGTCCATTTCATCATCAGTTTCTCTCTTTCTATAGGGTCAGTATCCTCACTGCCTCAGTGATCATATCTAGTTACTTAACTTTAAAACCATCTATGTCCAAGACTCCAGCATTTGCATCTCTCAATGAGATTTCTTTTTCAGAATCCAAACTCCAATATCCATGAGTGACTCAATATCTTCACTGAAAATCAGCTGAAAAAAAACTTTTTTTCTTTTCTACATCTTCCCATCTCTCAGCTTTAACTATCTTAGCTGATGTGAATTTTATCCTTTGAAAACAAAATCAAGTATGAATTCTCTTTTGCAGCCTTCACCGGAACCTTCAGGCTACCTTCCCAGAGACACCCAGAATCTGATCCTAAACACTCCAACACCTCCATGGCTACTGCCGGTCAGAGCTAATGTCATTCATTACCTGAATGATAGCAGTAAACATCCTGCTTCCACTTCCATCCTCTCCCCTCTGCAACTAACCCAGCAGCCAGAATGACCTTTTAAAACCTGCACAAGGTCATGTTACTCCTCTGCTCAAAGACCCTCTATGGTCCCTCCCCATCTCTGCCTTCATTCAAGGTCAAAGTCAAAGTCTTTTCAAGGGTTTATAAGTTGGCCACATACCTACCTACTTAACTCTTTGAGTACCTATTCCTCTTCCTCTTGCTCATTAGTCTCCAGTCACAGGGAACTGCTTCACATTTCTTTGACTCATCCCAGACACTTCTACTTGCAGTTCTCTCTGCCTACAACATTCTTCCAAAATACACATAAAGGCAAGTCCTTCTCTCCTTCGTCTTTGCTTCAATATCTTCTAATGACTCTGACAACCCTGTTAAAGTTGCAACCTGTCCCCATCCCCAGATCTTTCCTCTAGTCCACTGTATACATCACCTCCATACATGACTTTATTATGTGTATAGCCTTTTCTCCCCACATACAATATAAATTCCAGCAAACTCTGAAATGCTGATATATCTCATGTGCATAGAACAGAACCTGGCATAGAGTAGGTGCTTAATAAGTATTTGTTGAATTAAAATGAATTCAGGCTAAAGGACAGCTTTTCTGAGACCCATACCAGATCAAGTGCATAAAAAGTTTTAAACCAGTGCTCAAAATGCTAGCAGCTGCCACCACCACCACCATTATCATCATCGGTATCACAATCACCAAATAACAATGGCGTCTAAGCCTTTCTTAGTGTATTTTGTAGCATAAAATACCTGCATGAGCACCAGGACAGTCACTCTGCACAACAGGAAAGCCTTTATATTTTGTTGAGTAGAGTCATGCTTAGGGTGATACTCTTAATGACCTCTTTGTCCTGAATCATTAACAGAGTGAGATGCTGCCATTATTCTTGTCACAGAAAAAGGAACCCAGGCCCCATAACCACCTGGAATGGATTAACTCCAATGGTGACAAATGTTTAATAACCACTTCTCCAGAGAACAACATTATTTAATTATTTACAATGTTTGCCAATCTTCCTGGTGTAAATATTTTCACTGTGGCTGACTTCAAGCCTCCAACATGGTATCAATGAATGAAAACTTGAGTATTATGCAGTAATTATATTATATAGATGCAATGAACTTAAATACTGTGGTACCATAAATAATAGTAAAAAGAAGTAAATTAAAGAGAGTGGTAATTATTTGTAATTATAATGCTTTAAAATGTAATTTAATCAATTATAAGTTTAAACAATTTACTTTCCAATAGTTGTTGCAGTTAGCAACCTACTCCTTAGCATTCTTGAAAACTTAAAAATAGGCTCTAAAATGTAAAACTTAAAATAACCACTAGTGAGAAACAGAGAGGACATCTGACCCATGTAGGGTCAACAAGAGCCCCTTCGCCAGAGAAACAGAAGCAGACCTAAGAGCCAGGCTTTTGCTTTGTTGAAGTCGAAACCTGGGAATTGTGAGTGGATCAGAAAGCTGTGGTATTACATGTACACCGTGGAATATTATACATCAATCAAAAAAGACAAACACATGTCATTCGCAGCAAGATGGATGGAGCAGAAGGAATCCTGTTAGCAGAAATAAGCCAAGAAGAAAAAGAGAAATACAGGATGGTCTCACTTATATGAGGGATATAGGGAAAAACAAATAAACAAATGGACAAGAAAAATTTTAAATTGTCAGCAGAACTGAAACATAGAGCAAGAGAGGTGAGGTAGATAAAATTGGGGGAGGGGTGGGCACAAGAGATTAAGATGGTTCACCAGTGAAAAGATGGTGGAAGAACTCAGGGTAGACAATGATGTAAAATATATGTGTACATGTGTGTGTGTGTGTGCACATGCACATTCAATTAAAAAAATTAAATTGAAAAAATTTAAAAGATAAAAGGAAATCTCAGTTCCTGGATCCAAGTGTTCCTAATGTTTGGCCTTGTGTTCCAAGGCACGTCTTTCTGTACTTAAAACAAATGCCCCATTTGGGGCAGGCTTACAGTGGCTTCTAATATTTGCAAGCAGTTGTTCTAGCACACATTAGCCTCAGTTGATTGGGGCTGCCTGAAGTTAGACCAGTTTAATCAATAGTACTCAAAAGGTTACACTTATTAGAAGGTATAGATTCACTTTAAAAAATGCGTAGTGCATGCATTTGTGTCATATGAAAAAAGCTGACAACACATAATGTTTACATTAGATAAAATTAATAAAACAGACTATTGGAAGTAAAATTTGGGGAACTCGGACAGACTTATAAAGGCTAGTGTTACTCAAGTTTGTCATTTGCCAACTCCAGACACTCTTCCACCACTTTTATGATTCTTGCCATAATTGGAGATCATCAAAGTCAATGTACCACAGCCAAGGAATGCAGTTCATTCAATCTGCATAAAGTATAATCTCATTTACTTGCAGTCTAAGCCAAAATATCTATAAATTTGTGGATTTAATGGGTTAATTATATTTTAATATACATTCGAACAAATAAACTATTAAGAGATGCTGCTGGCTGTGCTGCCTTAAGTGGTACACCCAGCAAAAGATGTAGCTTAGGAATACCATTCCGGGTAGGCCAGACTCTGTAAAGCTGTCCCTGTTCTCATGTGGTTTTCTTCTAGGCTCTTCTGTGTAGCCTAGACAAGCCTGGCTTTGTCAGAAAACTTTGCTTTGAGGCTCCATGAGAGCAGGAACTAATCTGCTGTTATTAAAATGAAACCAATACAAGGTAGGCACACATTCAATGAAGGGATCTGAGTTTTATTTTTCAGGAAGATGTACTTGCATAGGTTCATTCAACCTTTATTACCAAAGAAAGAGAGAGAGAGAAAGAGAGAGAGAGAGAGAGAGAGAGAGAGAGAGAGAGAGAGAGAGAGAGAGAGAGAGAAATGTGTACTGGCTGGCCCTATCTTTCAAGTTCATATTCATTTGCCTTAATATATATCTGACCTGAGCATCCTAAAGATACCAGAAACACATTATCTAATTCATCCACCTAATCACATGAACCAGTTGAATTCATTGCCGACTACCCCAGCCCTGAGTGGACTCAGAGCTACTGACCAATGCCCATCATCAGGTCTTCAGCGGCTGAAGGCTCAGAGTTCCACATCACCTGCACTGTTTGCATCTGCAGAGCAGCGAGCTTGGGAATGTCTGCTTGTGTTTTGCTCTCCACTCTAAATTCCACCCCCTTAATGACTTAGGGGACTGCCCTGAGGCCGCAAATCAGAGGCTCAAACTGTGTTCAGGGCTCCAAGATCAGCCGTGCCAAACTCCTCTCCAGACACAGAGCAGCTCAGTCATGCTTCAGGACCCCCAAGCACGATACTGGGGCCTGAACCAGTCTTCTCTGACACGTGTGCTAAGGACTCTGACCATGGACACCCCGGCTTTACTGAAATCCTTTGAACTTTCAAGCCACAAACTGGAACGCCGAATCTGCACCGTTTGGGACTTTCTGGGACAGTGACCAAAAGACCAGTGCTTCAAGTCTCTTCTCCCCTGCCTTCTTTCTTTATAGATGTGCCTCTCCACTCTACACATTTCTTGGAATACGGTGCCATTTCTCCCATAAAAGAGGCAGAGTAGCCGAGTGACCACCTGGGAATATTCTGGGTGTTAAACCTAAGTCATGGGCCACACCTAGGCACACACATGCAAAGCATCGATGACTAGACATGAGAAAGCTTCGTGTCAGTCTCCAGCTTTCCATCTCATACCCTCTTCTGTGCCCACCACTGTGATAGGTTTGGGGCAAAAAAAAAAAAATAAGCAAACAGACAAACAAATAAATAAATAAATAGACTTCGCCGAGAGACTGGGGCTAGGATTTAGTATAAAGACGATGAAAACCAAAATGTTGCTCCATTGCCAGCTCTGAAAGTAGACCGACAAGAAGTGTATACTGACAGCATTCCAGAAACTAAACTTCCATGTCTGTTTCTAAAATCACAGCTCTCTGAAAAAGTCTTTTCTCTCCTTCCCAAGAACACAGCCCCATCTCCCCTCACAGCAAGAGTCAGAGGAAACGTCCCAACAGCAAATGAGATACACCAGTGTCACCACCTCCTACGCACACACTCTCACTCGTCACGCAGTATGTCACTCCTCACTTCTGGCGCACACCTGCCTGCTACTTCAGCAGAGACAGCTTGGAATCACCGCTTTGGCTTGCCTGACACCCCACCTGTGAAGCAGGTTGAAAAAAATAAAAACAGGTCCACAACCTGTTCATGACACACAACCTCCCAACAAGCACAATCCTTCCGGTTGCCGTTTTTTTCAACATCCACATTTTCTTGGATAAGTGCATGATGCAATGAATCCCAAGTGGACTGTGGTAGCCTCGGCCATCCGTCCAATTCAAAATCACGGAGACATTTTATTCAAAGAAACACCACCGGTAACAGGTGAGCCAGGGGGCATGCACACAGAAGTCTGTCTGCCAGGGGAGACCGGCTGGGGGAGGACTACAGAGCATCTCAGATTCCTGGGAACAATAGACACCCGTGACTTATGTTATCAAACAGGTTCTTGTGTTTGTTTTTGAAAATGGGGAGAGTTGCACAAGTACAGTGTGGCTTTCCAGGCGCTTCTTATGTGACCATGAGGCCTGGCAGACACGTACAGCAGACAACTGTCCCCGCATTCCAGCTAGGGTGTAAATGAGGCTGTAATGTCCAGCATTTGCCTTTCCATGGTGACTGGATGAAATGGATTTTACGCCCATGCTGACGTGCCCCACCTCTTCAGCCAGCCTCCCCCCCCCCCAGCCCCTGACCATTTCCAAACTCCCTTGAGCGATACTGCTTTCCTTCCTTTTTTTCTTTTTTCTTTTTTTTTTTTCATAAGGCCTCTGGCCTTACACCGCTGTTTATCACCTAAGGCAAACTCTCTCTCTCACTCCTTTTCCCTCTCTGTTTCTTTAAATCTCTAAACCACAAAGCACCTTGCGAGCAACAGCGTGGGTCAAGATATCAAAAGAGGGAACTTTTATAGGTTTCCTCGATAACATGGACAATAAAAGAAGAAGGGAGCACAGGCAGCATTACTGACCTTATTTGATGCTGTGCAGTAAAGAGAGACGGGCGCTTCCACCTGTGTGGGTCTGGGCTGCTGGTGTGTGAACAGGGAAGCTCTGGATCAACGCTTGGTCTGGGTTTTCCTCTACTCTGCACCCAAGCTTTCCAAGTGTTTTCAGCAAATAATACCCAAATAAACAGAAGGTTACTGAATACATTAAACTCACTGCAGCAAGAAATTGCTTTTTGATGCCCAGTATATACAGACACTGTTTCTCTCTGCACGCTGACATATATGAAGAGAGGGGGGAACTTGCAGGCTATGCTACGGAGGAGGTCCGAGCGATGAAAGCAGAGGTCTATGCTCCAAATATTACAGATGTTAATCAGCTCTGCCCAGGGAGCTATGAGCTGCGTATTTCAGGGACTCGCATTAGGGTGAGATTTTGGAGTCTGCTGTCGTCATTTTTTTTTTTTTTTTTTATGTAGCACACTGTATTTGAAGAAAATGCAATTTCCTTTGGCCTGTCAGGACAGCTGGCTTCAGATCAAGCC
Organism: Uropsilus gracilis; assembly: GCA_004024945.1. Lineage (NCBI taxonomy): Eukaryota > Metazoa > Chordata > Mammalia > Eulipotyphla > Talpidae > Uropsilus > Uropsilus gracilis. Next base: position 12,177 of record PVHY01000582.1, read on the forward strand.
CAAGAGGAAAACAATGTCAGTGACCCTTAGGAGTAACTATTTGCAAAGTCATCTGAGCTATTTAAGCTCCTAGATGAGTCAAAATCAGATAGAATGTGCCCACATTGCATGTGGAACTACATATATATATAGTGTATATATATATGTGTATATATAAGTGATTATATATACACAGGTATATATATACACATGTATATATATAGCAATTATATACACATGTATATATGTATATATAGTGATTATATATATTATATATGATATATATGTATATATATGATATATATGATTATATATGATATATGTATATATAGTGATTATATATACACATAGATAGTGATTATATATATATTTCAACATATATATTTTAATAGGTAAGGTCACTTTTATAAGAAGGTGACTTTTAGGGGAAAAGTGACCTTCACTTTTAGGGAAGAAGCTGATTTTCCCTCACAAGAAACTCTATAAAGAGATTATACTTTTTTACTTCAAAATTTTACCCTTACTGCCTCACCCAAATTTTTGAAGTGAGTCACAGCCTCTTACTGTCCTACCTTAACTGAAGAAAAGGAGATACCGTTCATCATCAGTGAAAGGGAGAAGAGAAAGAATAGTGTCTCTTCCTCTAAAGAAAAATTCAACCTGCATTTTCAAGAAGTCACACACTCACTTCCCCGTCCCTCCTTTTTTGTTCCTGGAGTTTATTCACTACCAGTTCTCTCCTCCACCCCCTGAAGCAATAACAAAATTCCGAATGCTCTTAACAACCTTACTGTTTTCTAGGTCAAATGTGGGGCTTGTTGATGAACCCACACCTTGATGCCATCCGAGATCAGGAGCCCTGCGTTTACTGACGTCCGGAAACAGATGCACATAGACCGGCAACACGCTCACAGTGCAAAGGTGGGTGGTCAGGGCTGGGAGCGGGGCTCAGCCGAGTCCACATGAAGGCACATACGTGTGCTGCTTTCCCTGTGTGCCTTCAACGCAGGGGGCTGGGAATGCAGGTGAAGCAGATTCGGAACACTCTGTTGCAGTCATGTCAAAGACCACGCAAACAAGCTAAGCACCAAACTGAAGCGCACAACTTTGAGCAGGAGGGAAAGGGGGGGAAAGGGAGGGGAGGGGGGGCAAATCCTTGAGATTACAATGTTGTGAAATTTATATATAAATAAATAAAATTTAAAAAAGACCACATTTTCTCTGCTCTTCCCAGAAATGACACCACTGCCCCCTGCCCACCAGGCCGGAGTTTTCCAGAGGCCTGACCCTCACTCTGCACCTGCCTGTCTGCATGTTGGAACACAAGCTCATCTTCATGAATATTTATATGGGGCCCAGCAAACGTACGTGAGCTTTGACATTCTCACCCTCCTTCCCCACACGAAGTATTAGAAAACACACACCTAGGAAAGGACCCATCTATTTATCTGGCAGACCGAAAAGTTTAGTAGCCCTCTGGCTCCTGAGTTGAGAGCAAAACCAGGAAACCTGCACGCTGTACTGGGGCCTGGGTGGGGACAGTTCCCCTCTTCCTTTCGCAGGTCACTTAACACCAGCACAGTTCCCGCTCTCCTGTTAGGAAGTGACTTTAGTTTAAGGACATCACAGGTTTCCAAGTGAGGTCCAATGAGGGCTGTGGGTTCAGGGGCCAGCACCTCCTCCCCAAGCACAGCGCCCCTAGCGGCCAGATCTGGTGCCCTGGGGCCCACACAGGCAGGCAGGGTTGGGGACTCTCCCCAAGATGGAATCCAGGTGGAACTGCAAGGTGATGACCTCAGTGTTTACATATAAGGGTTGGAGAGATTTTTTTCTTTTTTAAAGGCAGACTCCTCATTTTTACACAACTGAGTCAAAATGGCAGATACCTGCCCACAGGAACCTCTTGAACAGGTGAAGTTTATATGCTGAAACCGAACGAGATAGGTCTCCAGATGCTTCTGCGTCATCAGCTGGACCCAAAAATGTTCAAATAAATCCTCCTGGGATTACATTTTTCAGCAACTTGGACTCAGCAGTCACCATTCCCCACTCCCGCAGCTTGCAGGAGCTCTCTGAACTTGAGAGGAATCCAGTAAGCGACAAAAGGTACAAGATGTCCAGTTCCATTTGCATTTTAGATAAACCAGTAATGCTTTAGCTTGTGTCCTGGGCAGTACTGCAGACATACCTCATCTAAAAATACTCCTTGTTGATGTAAAATGCAAATGGAACTGGTATCCTCTATTTTATCTGGGAATTCTCCACACAAGCGGAGTTGATGTGATGTGTGTGAGTGTGCGTGCTGGGGGGTGGGGGGTCTGGGAAGGGGGTGGGGAAGTGGAACTTCGCTCTGTTGTGTAAATTTGGGGAAAGATGCATTCTTGACCCCTGACTCCTGCTTTGGAAAGAAATAGGGCCACAAGAGAGAAGATCAGATGAGCTTTGTAGTTTTAGCCATCTATTTCCAGGTGCCTGGGGAACTCGGAAGGGAAGAAGGGTTCTGAATGCGACACTGGATTTACCGCTCAAGGAGGAAGCTCAGCTTGGGCAGGTATGTTTTTCAACAAGGTGCTAACAGAGCATGAACAGGTGATTAACATTCCTCTGCTGAGGTTTATGACTTCATTAGAATATTTCTCATCATAATTGAATAGGTAAAAATACCTAGCTATTAAATACAAGCCTATCCCTCAGGATGACCAGATTATCACTTGAATTTAAAATCTTTCTGAATTTTTAATAGTGCATAACAAATACGATTATTTATGCACTTTCTTCCACTCCTCACCTTGCCCGGCCTGCAGTTACTCGGCCTCCTTCCGGCATCCACGGGCGGCATGAAACAAGGCCGTGCAGCACCTTGCGCACGTCTCCCAGCGCCTCTAAAATATTTCCCCAACAGGTACCCCTTCCCCCGGCGACCCGGCTAAAGCCTGTCCAGAATCCTTGGGGACCCTGCTCTGCCTTATTTGGAAACCTCTGGTAATTAGCAGTGGGGAGATGTAAGGAGCCAGGGTGTAAAGGGAGCAGCTGAGAATCCATAAAGCTGGCTGATGAGAAAGTCAAGTGGAGGCCTGCCTGGCTGAAACCCCTTCAATAGATCTGTAGTCTGGACTTGAACCCTACCCTCTCACCTCAGGGTCCGATATTTCTTTCTTTTCCTTTCTTCCTCCTCCCTGCCCCCACTGGCTCTTCTCCTCCCAGCTTCTCTATCACGGAGTGATGTGCTCACACTGACTGAATAAATGTGAGTGACCCCCATCTACCCACCCCCGCTTCCCTGGGCCCTCTACTGGAGAAAGGGGTGGGGAGAGGGGGGGAGAGAGAAAGAGAGAGAGAGAGAGAGAGAGAAAGAGAGAGAGAGAGAGAGAGAGAGAGAGAGAGAGAGAGAGAGAGAGAGAGAGGAGGCAGAGAGGGTGTTAGAGGAGAAGAGAGGGTCCCGACTTCCTCACAGGTAATTAAAGGGCTGTTTTCAAGGGTGCATGGGCAAAAGACAACTGGGCCCTAATGAAGCATCGATCGTCGTGCACTAAGGTAGAAAGGAGCTGACATTCACTCAAAGGTACCTTTAACTGATGTGAGACACTGCAGCGGGAATTATTCCTTCTCTGCTGTCACTGCCTGGGACCTGGGATAGAAGACAAAATAACGGGAGTTTGTTTTAGAGTCATTTTCTTTCCACATTGTCACAAATGTGTGTGTGTGTGTGGGGGGTGCTTTTCTTTCTTTCCTAGAAAATGATATAATGCACCAGGGCACAGTCTGGTTGGCTGGAGGGAGGGGAGCCTTCCCTGCTTAGGGTAAAATCTCTTCATTAGTCACGTTTAAGAGCCCACCGATCAGACCGGTCATGGTGGGCCGCACGAGGTCAGCTGGCCACCGGGCTGGCCCTGTGGAAATCCAAACCCGTTTGCCTCCTCGGGCTTGGCCACGATCTGCTTTGTGCTGGAGTTTGCTCTTTTAAGGCCAGACAGACACCTCCCCGGAAAGGGAAAGTGGGGCTGGGGGTGGAAGGGGGTGGAAGATGGGGCTGTGATAGGGGCTGAGGAGGAAAGGGGCTGAAGGCTGGAGGAGGTCTTGGGCAACACAGGTAGGGAGGGGGGGCTTCCCTGCCCTGGTGGAAGCCAGGCAGAGCCCCCCCCCCCCTCCCGCCGTGAGACAGGAGCCACCCTAGCCACCTCAGGGAGGCTCTCTGAACCCTGTTCTGGGCAAGACATGCCCTGGACCTGGCTGCTGGTTTTCCTGACGAAGCCCTAAAAATGTTTGCATTTGGGAGAACACGTGAATGATCATAAAAAGGAGTCAAAAATGCCCGTCGTGCCAAGTAAATTGGGGTGGATGACAGGGGAGGAGAGGCTGCATTGATTCCCAAACAAGTTGAGTGTTATCTGAAGAGGCTTCGTCCACAGCCCACAGCTCAGCTGGATCTTACAAGAGGCCGTGGCACTCGACAATAGCAGGTCCCTTCAGAGCAAGAGACACAAAGGGAATTTGCTCTGGTTCAGTCGCCACAGTGAGGCCCTTCGGAAGCTGAAGAGAGTCACTACTCCTTTTTCCCCCAGCTAAAAATAAGGGGGATGGGGAGGAGGGCGTAGCATTCTCTTGTACACACTCCCGGACAGACACGCAGGGCACAATGAGCTGAGGAAAAAGGGGCCCTTTGACAGGACGTTTCAAATCATCAGCTCTTTCTCACATGCTCGTTCTTTCTTTCCTTTTTCCTTGCAGAATTTATCGTGGTTTCTTGATTTTGCTCTTAATTTTGGCTGGGTTTTGGAGGGAGGGGGTGGCAGGGTATATTATTTAACTTGATAAACAGCATTAGCACACTGCCTCACTGCCTCCCTCCCTCTGCCTCTCTCCTATTTATTCATTTGTGTTTACATTTCTAAGACATCCCTTTAGCTGAAGGAGGGCACTTCCCACATATTGCAGTATTGGCCATTAATGCAAACGGATAATTTATTGGTTGCACAACCTCTGAAGTTGAATTTTTTTTTTTTTAACAAAAAAAAAAATAAAAAATAACGGAGCCCAGTTTTCTGGGGGTTGCTGCATTTATATGTGTTGAGTTCTGCACCTTCCTCTCCTTTTATCTTTGCAACAGTTTGTAACATTCTATTTATCCATTGGATGCTACTGCCTTGTGGTTTGTGTTTTATTTTATAGTCTAAGCTAAAAAGAACAGGTCAGGAAACAGAGGTAGAAATTGGGTAGAACACCTGCTGAAATAATAAAATAAAAAGTTTTCTCCTAAAAATGGCTCAACTGCAGCCCAGCAGATCCTATCTGCATTAATTTGGCTGAACAACAAGATATTGCAGGGGACAAACTCTGAATAAAGCAGTTCCGAGTTCCCAGAATTGGCACAGCTCAGCCTAAACAATGGCTGCTTCCTATTCACCTTAACCCAGCTTTTCAAAAGAACATCCCCAGAAACACAAAGCATCAGCGGGAAATGGCAATTTTATGAATCCTAATCAATCAAAGGGCTTATTAACTCAATGTGAAGCCAGATTAAAATCTTTAATTATAAATCGTGCTAAAAGGAAAAACAAAATGTACTTATGGTACATTGAAAATTCCGGATATTAACATAGTTGCTATTATCTCTGGCAATATTAAATTCCCCCTCCCTCTCCCCCCCAACAACCTCACCTTTTTCTATGACTAAAGAACAGGGCTACAGAACCCAAATCATTTTTTCCCCCTCGATTTATTAAAATGTATTCTTTTTCGCCCCCTGTGCATTCAGTAGGTTGCTGGGAAGCTGTGTTGGTGGTTGTAGGAAAGGGTAGGAGAAATCCCATTACTGAACCCCGGGCACCCAGGGTTTTGGTGTGATGCTGGGGGTAGTCTGGGGAGCTGTTTATTAAGGGGGCAGAGCTGGTGGAGTAGGGTTGGTAGGGTTTTTTTTTAATTTGGGGGGTCTGGGGGAGACGGCCATCGCAAGTGGAGCCCATTCACTGCTGAAAGCGCTTTTGCATGTCTGTGCTTGCAGGGCTGAGACAGCCAGCTCCACGAAGGGCCTGCGTTGCGTCCCGCGTGAGAAGGGGTCTGGGTGCTGCTGCTTCTGCTCTTTCTTTCTTTCCTTCCTTCCCCCCCCACTCCCTTTTTTTTTTTTTTTAATCAGGCGGACATTTGGGAGATGACCACAGCAAATTTAATCACAGTTGGGGGGGAGGGAGGGAGGGAGGTAGAGCAGAGACCGTGATTCACATGTTTTATTTATTTGTTCAGAGTCACGGCCATCCTATTGTGTGTCCCTCATTCTGTCACTTCAGGCCCCCCGGACCCACCCCCTACCCCTGCCCCTATTGTTAATGGAAGAGGCAGAGAATATAACCACATTTTATAATAACAACATACCCAAAACTGAGAAAGCAGGGACCTCATCTTGAGAGGGGTCCCTTTCTTATACTGAAATGATGATTTAAAAAAAAAAAAGAAAAGAAAAGAAGAAAGAAATCTTTCTGTCCTAATGACAATGTCACTAGGATGGCGAGATTTGTTCTTTGTGTAAAAAATTCACTGAACCTCGTAGCTACGGTGCATGCCCCATTTCTTCCCCTCCTGCACATGGGCTATTGTGCTATTCTACTTTCATATTTACAGGACAAGCCCCGTGTCATCAAATTGGCTTTAAATTAAAAATAGAAAGAATGAAGGGAAGGAAGAAAGAAAATTGTGCAAAGTCTTATGGCCAATCAAAGCTAATAAAAAGAAAGTAATACTCTGGTTTAAATTAAATCCTACTTCATTCCTTTTGTTCAAAGTTCAGACTTGCTTTCTCCCTCCCCCCCCCCATTTCCTTACTTGGGTTTTGTTCCGTTCCAGGCACCAGCAACCCTGATTCCAAAATAAGGATCTCTGCCACTTTCCTTCCTAACCCTAGGAGGGTTTCTTCTTGGGCAGGAGGAAGGAGCAGAAGGTAGGTTAGAAAGGGGAGAAATTGCCCTTACCGACAACTCTTGGGAGTGAATAGGGTTTTGGATTTTCATAACACAAGGTTGACTTGGTGATCTTTTATCTGAACATGAGGCCTACAATGCCGTATTTAAACCGGAAGCAAGAAAGGGAGGTGGTGCGGGTAGAGACTGAGCGTGCCTGCCCTGGTGATGTGTCTTGGCTCCCTCTGGGCTCGGGGCTTCCCTCAGGCACTGAGGATCGGCCCCATATCATATTCTGGGAGCAACCGCTGTTCAAAAGTGCAATAAAAGATGGTTTCCCTGAGTCCTTGGGAACTTCTGTGCAGAGGCCATGCCCAACATCACTTTAAAACCGTTTACAAACATCTGTATATGCTTTGAGCAAATAAAGATACCCCCAAACGCAGCCTTAGCATCTGAAAACTTGCAGGCTCTGATGTGGGTGGCCAGTTGCACAGCCATCCCTAAATGCTCCTCACTGGGAACAGGCGTCTGGTTTTTCTTGTGCTGAGATGTATAATTTTTGTTTAGGTTTTGCTTTCTACCTTTGCTGGTAGATGATTGTGTACTTATCTAACTGTACAAATAAAGCTGGAGGACAAAGAGTAAGTAAAATGTCCTGAATCAGTTTTCGTGACTAAAGTGCACACGGAATCCATTTTGGCAAAAAGCACTCAAATTCTCAGAATTCCTCTAAATCCTTAAATGCCACATGGCTGTGATATTCCTTTGAAGAGGAGCATTGGACCTAATAAACCGAATACTGGAGACACAGATCTTGTCTTCCTTGGTTCTTGTAACAGCTTTTCACTAAATTCAAAAAAGACCTTTTGTGCTTAACTGGGTTTTCATTTCATTGCTTTTAAATTTGTTAAGCTTGACTTTTGACACTTTGGGTGCTTAGCCTTTTTTTTTTTTAAGTGCAATCATATACTAAATATTTGTGTTTCCCAAAAAGGACATGTTGTCAAGGCTAGTAGGCAAAGAATAAAATGTACTTCATTCTTTTATTATAAATAACCCACATAAATATGGACAATTTCTAAACATCATCTCTAAGCAGCTAATAGTATAAACTATTTTTGTAATAACACACTGATATGTTGTGTACACAATATATTCACTCCACTTCACTAGAAGGTGTAAACAAAGTAGGGGGGAAGTGAATAAAACCCTGAAAGAAAGATAACTTACATAAATAATTATGTAAATAAAATTTGTTTTTGAATTGCTATCTAAACAAATTCAACATCAAATGATAAAAAGCACAAGAGCACTAGTAAATTATAATCCTTTATCAAAAATAAAACTATTTGACTCCTTCCACTGATTTACATTCCCAATTTGTTCAGCAAATGAAAAACTATGAGTGGAGACAGCTCTCATCGGCCAAAAGATGAAAACAAGCATGCTTTAAAAATTATGTCTGAATTTATATAATGTTGTAAACCAACGTTACCTCAAGAAAAATTCATTTTTTAAAAATTATATATGGAAAGTTAGTTAGTCCTCAGATCTAATGAAAGGAACATTTAGATATTGTTCAAAAGGTAATGCACTGATTTTCTTCTGATACACTCTTTTTCTTTTAAATATTCAGAAGTGATCACACTATTAGGAAAAGAGGTTAAGACTGGATCTAGTAGAAATGTATTTTCCTTTTCTACCTAAAGGAAAATGATTTTTAAATTTCACAAGTAAATATTCTCTTAAAATCAATATGAAAAATGATACAATTATTAGTAAACAGAATATAATTCTCAAACATTTTAATCCACTTAATTTCAAAGTAATCCAAATACCTTAAAAATAGTTTACAGGTATATTTTTATATATAGCACCATTCTTACTTGGGCATTAGTACAGAGTTGCATTTTTTTTTTTTTTTAGGTCAAAAAGAAAACAATAGGCACAATAGCGAGAGCATATGTATATTTTTCTATCTTTAGTTTTGTTTCAAATCCAAATAAATAAGGAATAAAAAATGGTTTAAGTGATTATTTTAGAACTCTGCAGCCAATCTTCTTTTTAAAAGTATCTCAGGCCTTTTCTAGAGATTTCTCACAGGAGTATTATGTTGTTGACTTCCCTTTGAAAAATTCTCTACTTTTTAAAGAACCTTATAATTTAAATTTATTTCCTATGCATATGGTTTTGTCAAAATCCCAATCCAAACACAGAAAATGCCCTGTGTCACCTTAACACCTACAAAGCTAATGTTTATAGGCCAGCTTAAATCTAAGGCGAAAATATTCACCATTACTTCAGGCTTTTTTTTCCCCCTGGATCAGTCGAGCTGTACATTTGATATACAGACTGATTTTTTTTTTCCCCATCAAAATTACATGAGAAGCAAAAAGCTGAAATCTAAGACTGTCGACAAACTGGGCGGTTCTCCCCACTCCTCCTGTCTTTTCTCAGTGTCAGACTCTATGTTTAGATAAAACAATTTATCTTTATCATTTTCAAGCTGGTCAGATGGGGCTAGGGGGTGGAAGGTGCAAAGAGGTGGTGGGGTGAGGGAAAAGGTGATTGTCTCACTTGTTGTCAGCGGGCATTGATCAGTCCGGCTGTCTGCTGGTCTCCGAGGTGAGGCCTTGTCCCCAGGGAGCACTTCGGGGCTGGGCCGTGTCAGTGCAAAGCTGTATTGAGTCATGACCCAAATGACGGCTTATTGAGGGAAACGGGTATTGGCGTCCAGATCATTCTGAGACACCCTCAGTAACACTTAAACCAGTCCACTCCGTTAATGTCAGGTCACGGGGGACACATTTAGCCCCCTCTGCTGACCATTAGACCCTTTGATGGAGTGGACGATAAACTTGACGGGACAAGCTGGACCCCGCTCTCCAGGCTGCCTCTGTTGAAACAGGCCCAGTTCGGGGCTGCCTTTGGTAGAATGCCAGGAGTCCCTGTGGCCAGGTCCTCGAGGGATTCTGTCCCTTTTACACCAAATAGGATAAAATAGAACAGAAACTAGCTTTCACGCCACAGCATCAGCGGGAGAAAAACTAGCCCCCGTGATCCTTCACGAAATTTTTCAACAATGAGGTCAGACAGGAATTGTGGATAAAGTGGTCAGACTCCACCATTTTGTAATTTTTATTTCTTGCTTTGATTTTTCTCTTTCTTCTAAGCACTGCTGATATAGTGCAGGTATTTTGAAATCCATTTGTTATACCTTCTGTGGCAAAGAACAAAAAGAATTCCTTATTGTTTCCCAGGGAAGGAGAGAAGAATTCAACAAAAAGGCAGTGGTGATCTCAACGTTTCCAAGGCAGTGTTCTAGAAGGAATTATTTTATTTTGTATCACTAAACATCAAATATATGGGGGGGGGGGAGGTAGGAAGCTACAGCTAATTGCATCTCCCTTCAAAGGGAGCATTAGCCTAAAACAAACTTCAGCAGGAAAATGAATCGAAAGCATAAACTAACAAAAACCAGGTCTTTGTTAACATTCAAAGGGTGAATTAATAATCATTATTGCTACTATTTAAACAAATTATACCTAAATCTTCTGTTACACAAGAGATCGCTACTGTTTACTTTTTCTGCTTTCCCACCAGCAAAGCGGTCTCTGGTTTGACAGAGCAGCTTTTCTGGTATTACAATGCTTTTATCCTAGTTTTAACACCTTGTCTGTATTCCCCCTGAGAATTAGCTGATACTGCATTCGAAGGGAAAATGAGAGGGAGTTTCAAAAGTGGCCCCCGCAACTGAAAAAACTGGATCCAACACAAATGACCCTCTCGCGTCTTTGAGCCACACCAGTTCGTGAGGACACAATTAGCCACCCAGTTACACAGTGTTAGCACAAATGGGCTAATCATTCGACCAAATGATGCATCTGTTTTGTCTTAAAAGTAGAAATCTAATTAAAAAGACCATCTATTTACTGAACTATTAACTACCCTTCTGATAAATAAGGAAGCAGCTGCGGGATATGTTTAACCAAGGGTGAGGGAGGTGTGGCCAGCGTCTGGACCGCATTGTCTACTTCACATTAGCCAAACCTGAGAGTCTTTCCCAGAGTTCATCTCTTTGTCTCCTGGTGCAGTTTGGGAAACTTACAGCTCACTAACATTCAGAATGATTTCTTCTAAAAGGAATCTACTTATCAAAACATGCAGTTTGTGTCTCATTTTCCTACTGATTTCAGCACCGTTCATGCTGGAGAAGTTGGACAGATTAAAACCCACACCCTGCTCCTGAGGCTTGAACGTAAGGTTTTTGTGGATTCCGAGACTTTAAATGATGTAAGGGGTTTAAACTTGGCGTGCTTTTTGGAGGAGGATTTGTAGTAACTCATTTTCTTTCAACATACACAACTGTGTACAATGTCTGTACAGTGAACAGCTATCAACAACATTTGCTAACTTCATCTTGACACATTATGGGGAGAGGCTATAAATAATCCCAGGACAGATACGTCTGTGACCAAATCTGTGTGTGTGAGAAAGAGAGAAAGAAAGAGAGCACACTAGGGAGAGAATCTGATCATGTATCTTTTCCTCATCTCATTCAAATAGACTTCTAACTAGAGCCTTAAGTTGAGAAGTAAATCACATTGATCTGGTATTTATAATGGGGCAATCTTGAGTTTTTAGCAGGATGAAACACCAAAAGGAAATTACATCATTGCCAGTAACCTTCTCTCTCCACACCCGCTTTCAGCAATTTTTCCCATTTCTTCCTTTCAATTTGCCAACCCAAAGATGTGCACAATTAGGAGAAATATACATCTATTATGCCCTATACCATTTTAGCGCCTAATAAGAATACCATTAGTAACTGAAAAATTAGTCATGAAATCCATATGGACTAATATGCTGCCATCTCTTTCAGAAGTCATTCTCTGCTGATACAGATGTACATTTCCAAGGCAGAAGCCTAAAACATTGCATCCACTCAATAAAATCAGCCTGACTTTCAAAATAATAAAAAACCACAATTTCAAATTTACATTTTTCACTTGATCACAGCCATTAGAATTCCAACTGAAAAATCAGACTCAAGATGACTTCTGCACAACTCTAAAATCTTAGGTATTTTTTCTGAGAACCAGAAGATTGCATTTTCTCTGAACTCTGTTCTCTGAGGACCTGAGTGAAAGTGAGGGAAGAAAGGCATTTTGTCTAGTTGGAAAAAAAAAAAATTAGAGACATATTTGTGGTGCTGCATTTATACCCTTTTTTATGTATAATTTTTTCCTTGCTCTAGACTGGGCTTTCCGCCTATAAGATTCTTGGACAATAACATCCCTGTCCAGATGCCCACTTTAAGGCAGCTGATTCTGAATCTGACAGTCTTTGCCGGTGACCTAAATTCTCCCTCTCCTGCTTCCCATTTGCATCCCCTGCCTCACTACTCCAAGGAAACTATTTCCAGCTCCCTTGTCACATGTCCCTGCACTCTGCCTACTGCCCTAATCACCCATGGATATAACACAAGGGTGACATGAGCGGCATATCCACTTATTCTTCCACCCAATAAAAAAAATCACATGGACATTTCACTCCAAAGCATCTCAGTGTTTTCAACTGACACCTGGACAACAGACCTTTTAACTTTTGTTTCCCCCTCTAAGGTGGAAAATATTCCTTATTTGAATTTTCCATTGGTGTTTTCGATTTCACCTAACTCTCAATGCATTGTGCAACAGCTCCTTGAACTTCGTTCTCTATGTTGTATGTCCCTAGAGGTCAGATTAAGGTCACCGGGCTATTCTCTGAAAACAGCACACAATAATAAAATACACGTAGTCTGTAGCTTCAGTGTTGTCATCAGGCTCCCCAGTCCCGAGGACCTGAATGCCTGATACCAACAAACAAAATATTCAAGACATCCATGCTGGGACTCTGGTCATGTCCCTTGAAACAGTCTGGGTTCCTGTGATACAAGTGACATAACTCTGGCAGACTGGAGTCACGTACAACCAAGCCAACTGGTCACCTCCAGTGTCACCAGCAATCAGCTCTTTCTCTTTATGTGGCAGGTAGCAGGCACGATCTATTCTGCATACTCACACTGCATACCGGTCAGCACTATCAGTCTAGGACGACACAGTGGCAGGTTTATATTCAAAGCAAACCAAGGGCATGATGGGATGGTTGGCCAGCAAGACAGAAGAGCCCACCTGACTGGAAGGCAGTGAATCCCAGGTTCATCCCCAAGTACCGGGTTGGGTAAGGATGCTGCTTCCAGGGGAAGGCCGGGGGCTCCTGCTCACATAGAGAGTCCAAGGGAATCAAGCAGGCTCATTCTGTACATCCGCTTCATCATCAGGTCACCAGGACACTGAATGCAGATTCCCAGGCAAACTAGGGTGGATGACCAGAAAAAGTGAAGACTGGGGGCCTGCCTGCCTGTCACACCGTTGTTTATAACAAACTAAGCCTTAACTACTGCACCAGGAGTGGCCATGAGAGGGGGGAGATGTATGCAGGCAACAGGGAGTTAAGTAAATAAATTTTTTCTTTTCTTTGTCGATGTGTTTAGTTCTCTTCCTGCCAAGATTCATCTCACTCTGCTATCTTGTGAGAGACACATATGGTGCAGCGAAATTGCCATCCAAGAAAGCATGTCCCAGCCTGTTGAGACATCATCAAATAAGATTAAAGCAAAGTAAAAATAAAAAGATAGAACGATTTTTTTTCTTTTCCTTGTACAGAGAACGTCTGATGAAAGCCACCGAGATACTTGAATTGCTTCTAAAGGCTTTGCAGCCATTTCTTTACTTTGGATGGTTAAGAAAAAGCAGGAATAATACGACAATATCTTCTTTCCTTTCTCCAAGTTAGTGGTGAAAAATGTGCTTCATAATAAACCAGATGTCTATGAATAAAATACAATCTTGCCTTCGGCATTCCTGTTGCAAATTGCACTTACACATGCTACAGACAGACTTGGTCCCCACTTTTCCTCCTCCTCTCTGGATGCTGTGGATTGAAACTTTTCCTAGTGGCGTCAAATTAAACTTCTTATTTCCATAGTCGCTATCACAGTCATGTTCTTCTGGCATGGTACTGCTAATTTCTTGCCTTTTGGACCTCAGCATATGAGGGATGGAGTATCAGCTTTACCCCACTGGCAAATTGGATTTCCCTCCCACTGTGGACACGCAGAAGAGAGGAGGAATTCAGGTAACAGCTAACCACACATCCTAACCAGCAGCCCGGGAGCAGTGCTGAGGAACAGTGCTGCCTGGGAAGGTGTGGGCTCCCCTGTTCTCATCAGTGCTGCGCATGACACTGAGTGTTCGGCACGCCAGGGGTTATAAGTCGGCCCCGTCTCCACCCTTGCACCTGGCCATCCCCAGTGGGCAAGGTACGAGGTGATTGAGCTAGAGGTCAGGGTTCCCTCCAGAAGGTGTGTCTCTTCTACCCAGACTGCCCCTGCAGAGAGACTGACAATAATACCAAACTTCTTTCCCTGTTCGCTTTAAGAACCTGCCGGCTCTAGGTGCATTTATGATGAGAAAGGAGAAGGGAAATCCACAGGCCACTCCCCTTCCGTCTCTTTTCTAGAACATGCGAGGCATTTCTTCTTTCTCAGGGGTTTTCTTGGCCATCCCTCCCCAAGTGGGATTTCACTGTCAGAAAGCATAGCTGATTCTTCAGAAGGAGGCGTTTAGGAGGCAAGGTAACACTGTGCTGCTTGTTAGAGAAAGCCTATAGCCCAGCTCTTGATAGGGTGTGCTGCTACCCCCCCCCCATTGTCTCCTATTTAAGATTGTAGATTTCAAGGACAGGTATGCTACAATGTGAGAATGACCTTAGTTAAGCAGGCAAGGTGTGGCGGCCTCAAGGTACAGGTAAATGGCCTGTTTGTAGCCTGCCTTGCAGAGAGAAGCAGGCCTTTATGTGTTAAAGTAAAGGTAAAAAGCCCTTTATGGTCATCCTGTTTCATTCTGAAATGAAGATAAATATTTTTCAATGTATTTGGTGAGGAAGGGTGGCGGGCCAGCAAAGACAAGAATGGCCCCTTTCCCAGTGTGGACATGCTGTTCTCTGGGATCAGAAGTCAGTCTGTGCTGGGAACGGGCAGTGAGGAAGCAGCCCATGTATCTGTTTGCAAACTGTCCTAGGTAAGGGGTGGTAGAGGTTTACAAGCTCTTGTTTCCAACTCCTGGCCCTAATTGGACCTCTGGAAAGCAACAATGCATCAGTAGAAGAGATTATCACTGGCCTTAATAAGCTGTTGCTGGCTTTCAGAAGAGCCACTGCCTAAAATGAGGCCCACAGAGCCTAGAGACAATCTCACCAATTGCCTGGAGCAAGGATTAAAGAAACAAGGATCCAAAGAAAGAAGTGGGGAGGGGGTAGCACAAGAAACAGGGGCTAATGTAAAATCATTTCCATATTAACCTTCTTCCCTTCTGACAATGGTCAAGTTCTGATTCAAAATACAAATTATCTCCAATTACTTCAAAAGAGGCAGTCAGAGAGCTGTCATTTAACCTTCACCATCTGTTTGTCTCAAAAGAAAGCTGTACAGCCTGCCATGCGGGCCCCAACTTTCCCTCCCAGCTCTGGACAAACACCAAAGAGGGAGGCTTATTGTTCTCTGGAGAGAAACCTATGGGGGTTTTATTGGGGATGAGGGGGGGGGGTGAGTAGGGAAGAGGAGAGAAAGAAAGGAAGATGCTATCTAGGGAGCAGAAGAGGGAGGTCTGAGAAGGGATTTCATTCAAACTGGGTTGATGTCTGGTGTTGAGTGGGTGTGCTCACCCATCTTTCGACCCTGCTTGTTGAACAGCTATGGCTGGAGGATTTATTCTTCAAACATGAAGGGCCTTCAGTTGCTGACTCAGGGATGGGGAGGATGAAGGAGGGCTCCTTGTGAGACCAGGTCTCTCTCTGGGTCAACTTGTTGGGATGCAAACACAGTGTCACAGGGTCCCGGGGAAGGGTCACCACCAAGGGTCCAGGACTGGGTGGCAGAGAGAAACAGGGCTCTGGGAATGAACAATGTGAGTGGATTATACTGTCTGGTGGACAACTTGTGGGCTGGGGGAAAAATTTATCTACCGCACAGAAAATCCCGTCATACCTTTCAGAATGGCCAGGTGGAGGCCAAGTCTTTTTAGACTCAGTGGAGATATGGCAAGTCAATCTGTACCAAATTATATCTAAGGAAACCAACTTTGAACATATGAAATGGTTCTTACCGGGCATTTTCTCCTTCAGGAAGTCAAGAGCGCAAGGTATGGAGAACACCAATTTATGAAGATGTGCCAAAAAGATCAGTAGGGAGTTTCCCAGCATGCCATGGGGGGAAATAATAGGGTGAAAATTTCTAGATGCCTTACATTTTATGGGAATGTTCTAATATTCCTATCCAGATACATTATATTATTTTCACTACCTCTGATCTTTATTTGCCATTTTATAGCCCACTAAATAACAGGTTTCTTCAAGAGGGGAAGAAAGAAAACAGACTCCCTATTTAGGAGGACAACTCTGCCTCATAAACAGTTGGTATGATTAGAGAAGAAAGGCACCTGGAACTTCCTGTAAGAAAATACTTTCAAATAGTCGTACCCCATGGAGGTAGGGCAAATATTTCCCTGGTTGAACAATACTGAAGCCTGAGATTTCTTTTACTGTAAAACCAGGGTCTCTTGTTTTTCCTCACAAAATCAGATGGGGATGAGCTGATAAACATTGAAAACTGCTTTTCATAACAAACGTCAGGATAGTTGTGGCATGTGTGAAGGTGAGCTGGGGGCTGGTAAGACCACCATGAGGGGCAAAACCAAAAGCTGTGAAGATGAGTTCACCATTCACCACCACCCCACACACGCAAACACCGATGCATACAGAAAAAAGACTTTTCTATTTCCTCTTCTCTCTTCTCTGTCCCCTGCATATCCAAATATGTCAAGGGCTCAGGTGGAAGATCACTGACAGATGCTGATTTAAACTGATGGACACAGGTCCATATCACTGAACTTTGGTGAAATTACCCCCCCATTTCACTTGAAAATGTGTAGAGAAAGGAACATTGTTTTCTTTTGGTGGGAACACAGACTGATTAGTCCCTATGGGGAAAGGATGGAGGTTTCTTGAAACATCAAAAATGCATCCACTTGATCTAGCAAGCCCTCTCCTAAGTGTCCACATGAACAATCCAGAAACACTAATTGGAAGGGGTAGAGCACTCCTCTGTCCATCTCAGCACAGTTCGTAGTAGCTAGGTTACAGAAATAACCTGAGTGTCTCAAGACAAATGAATGGAGAAAAGTTATATACACAGTGGAGTATTAGTCAGCTATAAAAAAAGATGAATCTTGCCACTTGTGACAACATGAACAGATCTAGAGGGGATGATGCTAAATCCTACATAAATCATGAAGATAAAGACAAACACTGATGATTTCACTCAGATTTGGAATATAAAGAACAAAGTAAAGGAACTGACAAAACCACAAAACCATAGTAAAACAAAACCTAGAAATCTGACGGCAGAGCTGAAGCTACCAGAGGAGAAAGTGAAAGCTGGGAACAAGGAGGTCAGGGGGCCCAATGAACCACAGTGGAGGATTACTGGGGCTTTGTTGATATGTGTGATGTTATAACACACGTTGCTAGAGGTGTGACTCTACATCGTGGAAATTTACAGTGCTACAAACTCTTACCTCAGTAAACATTTTTCTGAAAAAAAGAAATTATCTTCTTTCATATTGTCTCTCAGGTCTACGCCTCTTTCCAAGTTTAATTTAGGAGAAAGAGGACTACCCAGTGAATTGTCAAAAAAGTGAAAGAATGGAAACGACACGTGCGCGTCTTTCAGTCCCAGGTGCTACTTGTTTAAACAGCAGTGCCTGATGGTATCTCCCCTCATGCCCAAGTTTCCTTGTCAGCCGGTGCACATAGTACATGCTTGAAACCAACAGAGATACAAAGAGAAAATGGCAGAACTTTTCAGAATAAAAAGGCCTCCCATGGATGGACTTGGGATCTCCCTGGTCCCACTTCCATCATCATGCCTCCAGAGCAAGGCAAGCAAAGACAGTGAGAAAATTGCTCAGCAGAAGCATCTGGATCAGATTAATTGACAGGCTGGAGCATTTGCAAACTTGTCAGGCCTGAGTCTACAACCAAGTCCCGTGAGCAGGTCTGTAATTCCAGGAGGGAACCGGCTGTTACATTTCATAAGACAAATATTATCTGTTCTTCTTTCAGGACGCTTGTTATTAAAACTTGGATTTAATCAAAGCATTAAAAGGGCTTGTTTCATTTGACATTTCATCACTAAAGACCTGGGGTGGAGGAGCGCAGGGATGAGCCCAGGGTGGTGATGATCAGGCGTCCTTAGGCAAGTCCGTCTCTGTTTTGCTTGTCCTTGATGGACTTCGACTGGATGATCTATGCACCAAATGGTAAATAAGTCACAAGGTGCTGACAATGTCCCCACGATGGAAATCTTTTCATGGTCTATTTGAAGACCACAGATTTGCCACAAAAGATTTTCAGGTTGTTATCGCTAAGTCAATACCACACTCAAAAACAAGAGCTCCATCTTGCCATTTCCTACTGACTGGCAGCAGATGAAACAAACACCCAATCGTTTTACTAGAGTTCTTGGTGCTCAGATTGGCTGGGAAGTCCTTTCAAAAGTCAGTGCTATTTTATCATCAAGACACTGACAGGGTTGATTTTTTTTTGAATGCTTTTTGGATGCCAGGATTTCCACTAATTTCATGCTTGCTCTTTACATTTATAGCTCTGTAGTTCTTTTCTTATGTTACCCCATCAAGCCAGTACTTCATAAAACCTGAAGCATCATCACTATCTTAATTGCTGGACTGGGTCTGGAACGGGTCCAGGTGAGAATGATAAACTCCCTGGGGGAATTCCAAGGTGCTCAGGGAGCAGCCCTGGTGAGGATCCGTTCAGAATCCATCTCTGAACTCTCCCTGAGATCAGCTGCACGAGGTGCATGTGGAGACATATCTGCCATGGAAAAATAAGGTCTCGTAACCAGGAGATGGTGGGTGACATATCTCTGACCTGGGATACAGTCCCTGATATTCCACTAGTGTAAGCTGTTTTCTACTCGTGGTTTATCAAGTCATATCTAGGCCAAATTAAAGTATTCTATCAGACAGAGAGATGTGATTGTTCTTAACCAAAATATAGACTTGGGAAGGCTGACTGACCCTACAGGCAAACTAGTGGGAAATCACTGGAGAAAAGGAATAGACACCATCAAAAATTCCTCCTAAGTTAGTGTCACCAAATAAAATATGGAATGAGATAGACAGATAGCAGACAGAAAAACAGACAAACAGGAAAATATAGAGAATGTTTAGTATAAAATAAAATGGAACACAGTTATACTAAAAAGTAGTAGCTTATCTGAAATTAAAATTTATCTGTGTGTTTTGTGTTTTTCTTTGCAAAAACTGGTAGTCCCATGCTGAATTTGAACAATCTGATTTTTAGTGGCAGGAGATTCAAGTTCTAGAACTTTCTACTGACAGTAGACTTTAGGCAAGTGATATGCTTCAGCTATCAACCATGTATGATTAGGAACTATGTGATGAGATCATTTTTTGATAAAATATCTTAAGTTTTAGAATTTTTATTTTTAAAAATCCATTTTCCCACTTTTACTGTACATACAATTACATCCCTACAATAAAGAAAAATTTCTAAATGAAAGCCTTTAGAAAAGATAAACAGATTACAAATGTCAAATACTTAGATATCAAAATTAATTAGCTCAGACCTTTAAATACAGTCCCAATACTTTAGTTTGGAAAAGCACCACTCTATTTTGTGAGAGTCCATACTGATGAACTCGGTACAAAGGTAACAGATACCAAAACTTTCTCTTACATGGGACAAATTATCAGAAATTTGAATTTATCAAATTTAAAATCATTAGGCTTTAGTATTTATTATTTTTATAATTTACTTGGGATAACTCAGTGATTGCTTTCTAGCCTTCAGAAAATAACAAAGTCTTATTGCCTAAAATAGGCTGAGTTCTGAGAAGCAAACAAAAATACCAAGTTTGATGACAGGAATTCTTCTCCAAAGTTGTTGTTAATTGTTGCATGTGTACCATTACCATGGGCTTTGGAATGACTGAGCTGTGGGAACTGTTGGTCCCCTAGAGCAGGTTTACACTTCAACTTGGAGAAATGAAGAACAAAATTCTTGAATGTATCTGAGGTGCCACCATTTGCTTAATCTGCGAACTCTGCTTGAGCTGAGCTGCCAACCTGAATGAATGAATTTAACGAAGTAAAAGAACAAGAGCAAAATCTGCAGAGTGACTGTTCCGATGGCCTATTTTTAAGCATCCAAGTGGGATATAGGCACTGGTATCCTCTTCCAAAAACAGTCCAGTAAATGTGTGCACTGAAGCAGAATCTTGGGGAGTTGGTGATTCTATCTGGGATCTGAATACTCCCTAGGATCTGTCAGGATAGCACTAGTTTTAAGAATGTCTCTGTCTGAGGAGTCACTAAAATAACCCAGGGTAAAGGCTGTGTCCCCCAGCTCTGAATTTCAAGGTGCCAGGAAAGGATGCATGGATGACAAGGCCATAAGAAGCACCTTTATTCATTGACTCACCAATGAAGACAGGAAATATGTCTCCCTTTTCAAGCATGGCCTTAAAATGACAATGAGAGGGTCAAAACAACAGCAACAACAACAAACGTTGTTTTGTTTTGTTTTGTTTTGTTTTTTTGAAGTATAGACAAATCTAATGCTTCTGTGTTTTTAAAAGCCTTTCTCTAAAACTGGTCCTATTTATAAGTGGTGAAATACAAACCATGTTATCAAGCATATTAAGGGAACAGTTTACTGTTAAGTGATAATTCAGAATCTACCCCCTAGTAAAGCCACTGCACCATGATAGGGAGAAAAGTGGGAAATCCTTGCCTCCATTAAAGAAGACCTTTGCCTGAAATATTGCAAACCACTCAGCTGCCGTTCTGATGCTGGTGATTCAAAAGACGGCTCTGGAACATTTCTGCTCACTAGTAATACCCAGTGTCTTTACAAATGAAGGCAGAGACCAAGATTTGGTTGGCAGACAGGCTGCTAAAGAGAGTAAGTAGCCCATGAACGTGGTCCTACAGGGTCAATTTTCGCATGCATTAACATCACAGACGATAACCTAACGATTAGGAATTGTGATTGATTGCTGCTTGGTCCTATGGTGAGTGAAAAAAAAAATAGTGTCAGTGCATCGACTCCGACCCTCCCTCCACTTCCATCTTTCTGTCCCCACTTCCAGCTTTCTACCCAGACATGAAGCTGCAGAAAGGGCCTGATTACCACCTGGAGTACATCATGCTTGCAGGCTTCTGTCCTCAGGGAGTCTGGATTCTTGAGTTCTTGAATATTTTTGTTTCAAAAGAGGAAACTTGTTTAAAGGATGTAAATACTATCCTCAAAGAATTTACAGCCAGGTGGGAAGACAAAACACTCATAAGGGAAATGACATAATGTTGCACCAGACAAAGACTCCTAAACCAAGCCTCTAGTGACTCAAAGGACTTCTGTGGAATTTCTTTTAGAGTGAAGAAATGAGTAGATATGATTGTTACATAATGACTTCAATTATAATCCTCCAAAAAAACGTATACTAAGGACAAGACAAGGGCAAGCTCTGACGGCTCCTGTTTGTAAGTCAGAGCATGTGTTTGACATGGTCATGATTAGTGTGTGTGTCAAGCGAATACTCCCTATGTGGCCACATTTCCCATCTAGAAGTGAAGATCTTTGGCTGGATTCAATCCCTCCACCCCCATGTTGTGTCCAGGGGAACAAGCTGGCAACATGTTATAACCCCCATCATCTCTCTCTTCACAGTGGCCCCACTGCTCTGAGCCAAGGATTTGGTTCCTCAGGCCAAATGAGCCCAATCTCTTCTTCTTAACGGTAAGAACATGCTCCACGCTGCACCCTGGTTCACATTCAAGTCCCTTCCGAGAGCCCCTGCTTTACCTCCTCTGTCACCAACTCTTGGTTTCATCTCTTGAAGCTGGGTCTGATGCCCCCCATCCTCAAATTAGGCAAGAGCCCCATCACTTGCAGATGTGACTTCTGACCTCATTCCATGAGATTCCATTGTTGCCACTGTGCGAAGACTGACTCCTATTCCACTTCCTGCAACCCGTCAGCTTTTATCACTATCCTGACCAGTTCAAATCCAATACAAACAAGGGTAGAAAGCAGACTCAACACACCACTGTAGTCTATAGTTGGTCAGTGCCTACCATTAGACCTTCCACTTCTGCTATGGGTCTGTTTTTTAGCCTGACCCATCTTACTATATTTTAGAGGTACGGGTTCTCTCTATGGCTGCTTGTCTCTCAATAGTGGTGGTCAGGCCTGCTTAGATGGTAAGAGTTAGATTATGCTTTAAAATGCTGTCATCTCCACATTGTAGTGTTAAATACTGGAAGCTAAGCAGTTCACTTAAATGTAGGGTTCCTCTTTGTTCTCTTAGAAAAACATATTAGAATTGGGTTTGTGGGTTCCTCTCAAGTTCCATGCCTTCTGATTAGTAGGAAAATATCTCCTGTCAGACATTTGTATCTGGTGCTATTTCAAAGCAATGGGGAAGGTCATGGATGGCTTATTCAATTTTATCCTTTTGATTTCGCATTGATGGGATTAAGAAGAAAAGTGAATTCTTCAGTGACTGCTGGTCCCTGTTGCAACCTAGAGTTGTAAAATTCAAGAGTAGTAGCTCGGACACAAGGTGGTGCTAAGGAGTAAAAAATTAGCTGTGGATTCTTTTCCCTAAAGGTGACCTGAAACACTGAAGGTTTACGAGGCACCTAATGGTTGACAGATGATTTCCACGCACATGAACACATGTATTCCCCAGAAGTCCAAGAAGAATGAGCTAGTCTCATTGTTTTAAGGTAAGGGAAATTAGGGTTTCATGGGTTAAATGACTTGTCCAAGATCACCCACTACTGCACACCAATTCCTTTTTTACATCAGTACATTTTTCAAGTTGGCTGCCATCAATATCTGCAAAGCTGTGGAGTTCTGAACACGCTAGTGCAACCTACATTGTGTACCTAGCTGGTATTGCTAGATCTGGGAAAGAATTAATCTTTCTGTGTTCTTAGGTATCTTTGGTCAAATGCGGGGACATTAAGAGTAACCAGAAACATTTGCTCCTCTCTGAGAGAGAAAATCAGTTCTGCAGATACCTGGACTTGGATAGAAAACTATTTATTGATGCTTCCTGTCCAATCCAGAGCCATGGCTTAAGATTCTCAGAGCAGCCACTGCTGGAACAGTCTTAGACTCCTTCCTACCCTTCTGA
This sequence comes from Uropsilus gracilis, assembly GCA_004024945.1. NCBI lineage: Eukaryota > Metazoa > Chordata > Mammalia > Eulipotyphla > Talpidae > Uropsilus > Uropsilus gracilis. Next base: position 35,397 of record PVHY01000582.1, read on the forward strand.
TTTTTTTTATTACCTCCTGAAGATCTGTTTCAGCATGTCAGAGGGCCCTGGGTCCTATTAATGCCCTAATAGCAGAGAGTCATATAAGTCAAGAGTGCTTGGTAGGTGGCAGGTGAAAATCAGATTTATCTCCGATTAGAACTATGTCCTAGGCATAAAACATCCAACATGGGTGCTGTATTTCTGGGTACATTCTTTTCTGAGGGTTGCTGGAATAAATTATCACAGACTTGGTGACTTAAAACAAAGGAAATTTATTGCCTGTTAACGCTGGAGACAAGTAGTTCAAAATCAAGATCTGATCAGGGCGGGTTCCTTCTGGAGGCTCTGAGGGCAGGTCTGTTCCAGGCTTCTTGCCTGGTTTCTGGTGGCTGCAGTGAATCTGACATTCCTTGCTGGTAAACTCATTACTCCCATCTCTAGCTCCAGCTTCGCTTGGCTTCCCTCAGTATGTCTCTGTGTTGTGGTTCCCTCTCTCCCTCTCTTTTAAATGTGGACACAACATACTCAATTTAGCTCTTACCCTAAACCCAGATGACTGCATCTCAAGACACTTCGCTAAATCCATCTGCAAAGACTCAATTTCTAAATGAGGGCTCATTCTGAGGTTCTGGATAGTGATGGGTGTGGGGGAGGTAGGGCACTCTATGCAACCTAGGTGATCCATTCCAAGCACTAACAGCTTATTTTCCTTTGAACTGTATCTCCATGCTAAGCCACCTGAAGAAGATGGAGGACCATGGGTCGTGCTGTGCCCAGAAGAGCTCACATTTCTCTTCCGGGGGCCCCACAGGAACTTCTCTGCTGGGGTCAAACTTGATATCCTCAGTCACATGTCCTGTAAAGAGAACATTTCCATCCACCGAGGTCTTCCCTTTGACTCAATATCCAATGCCTTCTCTCCTCAGATTCCACACAGAAGATGTAGATATAATTTAAAGTCTGAGAAGACATGGGCAGTCTCCTTCCATCAGCTCTGCTTCTATTCTAGTCAGCATTTGCTAGGGTATCTTCTAGCCAAAGCCGCCCCTTAATAAAGACATGATTCACAAATCATGTTCATGGCAACAGGCTGGGATACATGCCTTAGAATATTTCAGTAATGAGGCTTAAAGAGAACAAATTCTTTGTTTTGGTGAGAAATGCTAATTGAAGGGAATATTTTTTCCTTCCAAGGGACACTGAATAGAAACCAATGTACTAAGCAAAATGCAGATGATGCCTCTCTTTTTATCTGTTGTTCCTTCAAACAGAAGACAAAACGCAACCCCAACCAAACCAACTGTTCTGTCAGAAAGAAGAAATTGCCTCAATTTTTATATTCTCCAACAAAGTTGGTAAGGAAGGTGAAAGATGAAAATACCCTTCAAAGCACCACAGACAGGAGCCAGGTGGGTTTCTCTCAGCAGCTGGAAATGTCTCAATAGCCCCCCTCCCCCCTTTTTAGTTGCCAAATTCCTTTATGTTTCTTTTCTTAGAAAAATGACTTTATAAAGCCATTAAACCACTATTAAAAACACAAGTGAGCAAAACTCAAAGCTTAGGCCTTTTGCCTTTGATTTTTTTTTCTAATTTTCAGAAAAGGGTTTTGAGAGTTGGAATATTTTCGTGAATGTCTTTGTGAGCATTTAAATAGTCTTTCCATTTGTAACATCCCCTAAATAAGGCAGCTCTAGGAAATCTGCCTTGCATTAGCCCACCTGCTGGGCCAAACCATGAACATGCATTATACCAAATGGGACACCTCATTTGCCAAAAAGACCAGAACTTAAAATTCCCTGCTTCTTTGGACTGCTATACCTGGTTTTCATCAACCTGCATGGAACACGATTTTCTGTCTTTCCTCTCCCCCGCTCCCCCACACTCCCACTCCCCAGTTGGACAAGAAGGGGAAAAGCAAAGAAAGAGAGGAGGGACACCTTCCTGAAACTCAGGTAAGGACAGGTTTGGAGCGGCCATTTCTTGACACAAGACTGGACAGACCTCCAGTGTAAGGGTCCCATTCTCTAACAAATGTCTTTGGTCATCAAATCTACCAAATGAATCTCAAAGCAAACCACATGGTAAATTACTGTCTCAGTTCTGGCTACTCTTTCTGCCCTACTGTTCAGCTTCGACAGCTCTGCATGAGCTGCTGCTGAAAGCCTGCAAGATAAGCAGATTATGCGATGTCACGTGCCTGGAAGATTCAAGTTCACAGCCCAACTTCTCTGGTCCAGGCAATTCATCTGATTCATATGGGTCACAGGCTCTTTCAGTTAATGACTAAAGTTTGTTTTCTAATAATTTGGGAAAGGTGAGTAGACAGGCGTCAGAGCAGAGGCATGAAGCATATTCGTCCTCTCTCCTCCTATAGGTCAGAATGCACTGCCCCAAGCTGAGTAAAAAAAAAAAGAAAAGGAGAGAAAATGGGCTTGGAGGGGATACTGAACTCCTTTCAGACAGATAGCTTTTATGTCACGTTCCTAGCCTTTGCCAATGCAATTTTGTGAGTCTTCCGTGGTGGTGGGTCCTGGGTAAGAAATAACAAGTCCTGATAGGAGAACTGAATGCAGAAAACAAATTAGCATTTTGAAAATAAAAAACCTGGCTTTTAATCCTATTAAGATCATGGCTGCTTTTTGCCCCTCCCCTTCTCCTAAAAACTCTGAAAGAGATACTGATGTTCCCATTACCATAACTGCTAAGATCAGCATTTCCTTTGAAAGAAGTTGTTAATATTTGGAAATGGTCGGATTTCCAATCCAAGCTTTGATTGTTATTCTATACTAGCCAGCAAGTGCCAAGGTCACGGGGAGATTCACCTGCAGACTGAGCTAAATGAATGCACTCGGCCACAATGCATGTATAATTTAACATTCTCCTCTCGAGTACTTCCATGCATTCCTAAAAAATATTTTATTACAATAACAAATTGGTTTCAAAATCATGCATTATGTATTCTGAAATTAGGTCTGCCAGTGAAACCTGTATATACAAACATGTACACTCCCGGGCAGGGCCGGAAGAGCACAGATGCTACTGCTACCAGCATGGAGCTTGAGAGAAACAGCTAATTCCACAAGGAATCCACTGTCACTTCTTTTTTTATCTTAATCCACGTATTTGGAAAGAAAAAGGACAAACCGATTATTTGCTGTAAATAGCACTTAGAAACCTAATCACTCATTTTCCTCTATTGTTTCCTCTCTGGAAGGTAGTGTGTGCTCTTGGGTAGAGGTACCTGGTATCCTAAAAATAGACTAGTACTAAAGCAGTTTCTGCTTCAAAAACAAATATTCTCTGAATATTTAAAAATTTTCTTTTCCTGTGATCTGACATGTTCCAAGTCCACACTTTATAGGAACTGGACTTTTACAAAGCTTCTTTGAAACATTAAAGCTATCAAAACTGCCCTTAGAAATTTGTGTTAAGAAATGCACTCTCTGTGCTGCAACTTTCATCGCTGAGTGATCAAAAAGTTAACATTCAAAAAAATCCTTAGGATTCGCATCACAAATTCAACCCCATATAATGTTTCCCTAAATAGATGCTTATTTTTGCTTTGCAACTTTCATCTGAAGCTAAATACACATTGATTTAGCATAATTTAGAAAAACAGGTACCGTTTTCTCATGCATTTATATGTGTTTCCTAAGAAGCCGATGAATGGACATTCTGATTAAATGCTTTTCTGATTTCTTCTTTCTCTTTCTTTTTTAGGCATTATATCCTATGGGGAAAAACCTCCGCCTCACCCAATGGCACTAGTGAATTCTACCAAGGCAAGATTTCCCAAATAAATGATGAATTCCATGATGCGGAAAGTGTTTGATCTTAAAAACATGAGAAAGAAATTTGGTTGAGTTTTTCTCTTTGAAAAGTTTTGTGGGCCTGATCTTGATCTCTCTATATTAAAAGAAAAAAAATATCTAGTTTATTTCAATAGGGGATTTGTTTTTCATTAACTTGCAAGCTAAACGTCACTGGTCTGTTTCTATTGGCCTACTAACTGGTGAATAAAACAACAAAATTCCTAAGAGAACCACTTATAAATCTCTTTAAATTAAAATCAGTCTAATTTTTATTATAAGACCCACATCATGATAGGCTTTGTATTTTTAAGGCAATGCCCAGACCAAAAATGTTTAATTCCCTGACAAGAGCTTTTAATAAAGACAAATCATGGGTAAGATTAGATGCTGCAACCTTCCATTTCAAAAAAAAAAAAAAAACCTGCAAACACTGTGTTAAGAAACCATTTCTCCTTAATTTTGTTTCGATGTAGTGATATGACTAGACATATAGCTTTTCTATAGTGAAATTATAAGGAATAATTTTCTCTAATCTAATCAGTAATATCTGAGAATGGAAAATGTTAACAGCATAATTTCTGATTTCTTTTGTGTTGCAATTTAGGCTGACACATTAAAGCTATGCTTTACAGAAGAACAATTAAGAAATTGTTGATGGAAATTAAATATTACTGACAATTGAAAATGCATTTCCTCTCATTTGCTGCATCTAGAAATACCACTCCCACCTCCCATCACAGATAATCTAAGTTAAAATAGTAAAAAATAAAAAAAATGAATGAAAAAGCTGACTTTTTGGTGCTTAACAAAAAGGTGATTGATGTAGGGAAAAAGCAAATTCCAGAGGGTGTGTATTTTCAAATATATATATGTATGCATTTATATATATATGTGTATGTATATGTACCTATGCATGTATATGTATTTCAAATACATTATGTATGCTCAAATAAATATATACTCAAATATATATATATATATATAAATTGTAATTTTCAGGCTAAATGATTAAGGTCTCTGGGTTTGTTGGCAGCTAAGCTACAGCCTTCATTTTAAGCCAACTACAAACTACTTTTTTATTTGTTATTAAAGGCCATTTACACCTTGTGTGTATGGTCTACAGGTCAACAGACACAATTTAGGAAAGTATCAAAATAGAATTTAAAATGGAAAGCATAAAAAGCCTTCAGTGACTAAATTTCATTCCCATAACATCACAACAAATAGTCAGAGTCCCCTTGCCTAACACTGACATTAAGGTACTAAAGAATAATCCATGGCAGATGAAAACATGCTGCAAACTACTTAGGGGGGGGGGTCACTAGAGAACTGTTCCAAATCGGGCTTAAAAAGGTATCCCCACAAACACGGTAGATTTCTATGGTGAATCATAAATACACAAACTCATCTATGATAAAGTATATCAATTCTCACATGTTCCAAAGTAAATTATCAGAAAGGATTAAATAAAATAATGTAAGACCTGAAAGTCTTAAGGGAGAATGTGAGATACCACTGGTTTCTGATTCATCTTCAGTAGAAGCAGTTTTTTGACTTTTTGGAAAAATTTCTAGTATCTATTTTTTATTGAGGTAACATTAATTTCTATATAGTACTGTATAAGTTTCAAGTATATAGTGTTATTGTCATTATGTGTTCTATATAACACATAATTATAGAACACGTAATGAGCACCGCCCTTCATTGTTTTAAGTAGTTCTTTCTTTTTTAATTGAGGTAACTTAGGTTCACAATACTGTCTACAACGCATCTGTTTGGAACACATAATGAACACCACCCTGCATTATTTTCTTTAATTTTTTTTTTTATTGAGTAACTTATACTCACAATACTGTCTATAACACAGGGGAACAGATGAGGAGTTTTTAACAAAAGCCTCTCAGACAGGTTTGAGGAAAATAATTCCTGAAGGCCACTTAAAAATAAATAAATAAAAGTCAGTGGAGGATATCAATGGGTTTTGAATCTACATACTCTTTGGGGGAAAAAACAACAACAAACAAACCATCTCTTTACTGAATTGGCAGCTCAAAAGAATCAGGCAGATAGCATGACAATAAGGTAGGCATAGTCCACATTCTCTGCTTGATTTGAACCTGTTTTATTAAGAGGGTGCCAGAAACTCCAGTTTTTAAAGAGTCACGGCCTGAATTCAACACTCTCTAGTCTGCCCCTGAACTGGCCATCTGCCAGAGAATGACACGCTTTAAAGGACAAAGTAAGAATGGCTCCGCCTGCTCTTCAGCTCCCAGCTCTGCGCTTCAGAGCCAAAACTCACAGGAGACTAAACTTAAACTTGGCCACTTTGAGCAGTCAGAAAGTGAGAGGAGGCGAAGGCGCCCATAAAGCTGCCCTGGGCCTCTGCTCGCCGTGGGTCTAACGTGGCTTGGTCTACTGAACAATCACAACAATAACCTGCAGCATGTCCTGGGGTCCCCTCAAGCTGGAAGCCTGTCTGTCTTGCTGAAGCTTGCACCAGAAGCTTACACGACGGGGCTCGGAGCCTTGAGCCTTGCAGCAGTCACAGGCCCTGCACAGACAGATACAGGGCCTCTGACGAAGCTTAAGGGATGGGCATTTCAAAAATAAAATCATCTCCCAATTACAGGGAACCCTTCCTCCCCGGGACCCCACGGCACTCTATCAACCTAAATTGGAATCCTGTCTACCAAGCTGCCTTCAATACAGCCACTCCAGTATAAATTGGATCAAACGCTCTCAGATTAATTCCTGCAAACCTATATTCATCTTTGTATATCTTTATTACAAAACTAGCCACAAGACTGCTCTACAATTTTCATTACCAGAACGGCTTGTGGAGCTGGATTACGCCATAGTTTATTCCTCTGTGACCCCAAACCATCTTGTTAGCCCCATTATTGTATATTCATGCCACACACCTGAGCCCAAGATAATAAGAGAGTTGGAGGGAATGAGGGGACGGGTGCATTTTATTGCATTTGGCGCACTGCTCTTTGCAAGGACAGGGAGCCTGCTGCAGGCGTCCCTCAAAGTCAGTGTCTCACTCCCGCATTCTCGTGTGTGACTCAGCCCCGAAGACCCTCTCGCGTATCCGCAATATGAAACGAGGTGAAGGTAAACTGAGATAGACCTGGACACCTCAGGGGCAGCTGAGCCTCATTTCTAAAGCTGGAGTGAGGAACACTTGGATTTTCAAGGATTGGTATGGGTAAGGGAACAGAGCAGGCATTTGACCTGAAAAGGGAGGATGGGACTTTGTGTGTGTGTGAAACAGAAGGTGGATCCTGGCCATGCTTTGCTGTGTTCCTGCAAATACAAACCCCACAAAAGCATCTTGTTATTAGCTCTTGTTGCTGAAAGAAATGAGGTGCCGTTTCATGCAGATGGGGTCACATACCTACATTGCGCTTGCACCTGAGGTCCTTGCAGGGACATACCTGGCCATCATATGATCAGAATCATCCTCACAGTGGGGCCAGCACATCCTATATCTGGGAGTCCGTGTATGCATGCCCGTGTGCACACATGTGCTTACACACACATGAAATTATAATCTGGCTTGGCAACACGACTCTGGGTTATCTGCACGCACGTCAATGATACAGTCTCTGACTATAGGTCTTGTAATGATCCTTTCTCATATCTGCCCAGTCAGATCCTGTGAGACTTGCAACCTGTGTATTTTGAGATCCCACAGCTGATAAGCGGCCAGGCTTGGACCCCCAGGCTCGTGATGAAGGAGCGACTGTGTGGCTTCTAACAGCTACCTTGACAGAGTAGGTCGCATGCAGGCACTTTCCTCCCATGCACTGCTGTGTGGATGTGCACAGGCGGTCTCGCTCCCCTTTGATAGTGGCCCTGGAGTCAGGCACCTCCAGCTCTTGAAGCGGCCATTTGCTGTAACCGCCTTTCAGCTCCACGTCTTTCTCCAGAGCAACAAAGTCAAATCACCACCAATTGCCCTGACTTCTCATAACTTCCCCCTTTGACCCGCAGGAGAGTCAGCTCTGAATATGGTTCCCATCATGTCCGCCTCTGCACTGTCCTCAAGGGGCCTCTGAAGACTCAGGGTGATCGTTTCTGCCGCCCGAGTCCTCCTTCGACCTCATCTTTGCTCTCCTCATCCTCCATCCTGCTGGTTTGGACTTTTAACTGCTCACTCTGTATCTGCCAAAGACAGAATGCTCATGGTCTAGGCCCCCCAAGGTGATGACATTAAGAGGTGGGCCTTTGGGAGTGAATAGGGTTAGCTGAGGTGCTGGGGTTGGAGTCCGCGTGCAAGGGGTGCGTTGCCCTGGGAGCGAGCTTGCCGCGAGAGCACCATCCCTCTCTGCCCTCTGCCTTGCAGATAATAAGGAAAAGTTGGCAGCGGCATCTCACCCAGACTGTTCTGGCACCCAGCTCTTAGACTTCCAGCCTCTAGAACTTTGGGGAAATACATTTCTGTTGCTTATAAATCAGTCTGTTAGGGCAGGCCGAATGAACTAAGCCAGCACTCGTTGACACGCTCTTTTTAATGTGTTACATACAGTTTTATGTATTTGATCATTTGAAAAATTAAACCACAGGCCTATGTAATTTTACTTCACACAGATGCTCCTTTCCATGCTCTGGGACATTATTCCTTATCACTGTGTTTTAGCTACCACTTAACACATTATGGGTTAGCCCAAAATTCAGAACCCGTTTCATGGTCTAAGTGAAAGGAGAATAAAACTTCAGAAAGTACTAAGGATCCCACCGAATTTATCACCAAAAGAACCCAGGAGAAGCAGCAGGTTCCCAGAACTACTTAAAACCCAGAGGTTCATTGTCAGAAGCTGCATAACGGCTTGCGGGCTAAGACCTTCGGCAATCTCCCTGGTCTGGGCACGAATGATTTGTGCTCTGGTTTATTGTTTCTTCTGTGTGCTGATTGGTTTTGATTCATTACATAACACAGAGCTCATGAGAAAAGTCATTTTTCAAGTTAACAGGTGCATGATGAAATTAGATTAAAGTTTTGCAAATTTGCAGGTTGGAAAAAAAAAAAAACAAACAAAACAAAACAGCAACATGGGACCAGTAGAAGAGATCCTGAGCAGGAACAGTAAGAGGGCCGCATTTCGAAACTTGCCTTTTGGGGGGAGCAGATTGCCCATTAATATGGGAGGGCAATCCGCCTGCCTCCTTTCTCCAGAGCTACGGGAGCACTGATGTTCCCTTGGAGCTTCGCTTGTCCTGCCCTTTCTGACTCTGGGTCCTGCTGCTCTGACTCAAGCCCGGGGGCTCTTGGGTTCAGTAGGCAGAGAGCAGTGTGACCCCGGGCCGTGTGAGTGTAGCTCGCTGGAGATGCTACACGCCATTCAATTCCTCTAAGCCCTGACCAGCTCAGACCCCGATGATTGTGTGCCTTTCCTGTGCCCAGGCTAGACTATGGCAGGCTTTACCAGGGGAGATGCGTGCACTGAACAGATTCTCGGGATGACTGGAAGCCCAGACTCTTCTTCCTTCCCTCTTCCTTTCTTTTTGTCTTTCTCTTCGGTCTCTTTCTTTCCACCTGATCTTTTTCTTGCTTATTCCTTCCATGTTTTAAATTTTCTTTCCGACGTCCACGTAGATCTGCCCACAAAAATGATCGCTTACACCCGCTGAGAGGACAAAAACCACCACAGTCCTAATTTTTTTTAAGCTTTGTTAAAAAAACAATCCTCTTTTAGGCAGTGACAGCCAAGACTCCGTAATCTGTACATACAATTTAATCCTTTAAAGAATCAGCAGGGTCCACATCAATCAAGAGGCTTCATCAACTTGTAAAAACAATATTTTGATTCAATCAGATTCAAAGCCCTGAAATTCTCAGCTAATTAATGCAGGGTCACTCAGGAGCTGTACAATGGTGGCTAGAACAGCGGTCAAATATTTACCCTCGGCACACACACGAGCTTGCATCACCCAAGGATCTGAGCGTTGGGCAGGAATAGATAATGTACCTATGGCTGTAGTGGGTTTCATCTGGCACATGTATTTGGATAAAAATAAGTACCACAATTGAGGAAGGAAGAGAAACGATTCTTCCGTTCTCACAGACACACACACACACACACACACACACACACACGGAAGTAAGTCTGTTAAGGTGAATGGACAGTGAACAGCCAGTGCTCTGCTGAATTGTTTTAACATCCCCGATGGCCCAGGCAGAGAGCTCAAACATACACTCCTTCCTGCAGCATTCGAGATAAATGACAAGCTTAAAGTTTCACCGGGCAACAAAGTCAATCCAAGGAATCTTTTCATCAGGTCTAAAGAATCGTACCTTGAGACATTCGGAGACTGTCCATCATCATGGAAGGAGAATGGTGTGGGGGCGAATGCAAAGCCATATGCTTGCTTTGAAGTCTGACTGCTAAGTAGCCTCACACCTCATATACACAAAAAGCCCTTCATTTTACTGAGACACATGCAGCAAGAGAAAGCATGAGGATATCGCCTACCGGATTTAAGAAACAAGGATTCAGATTTCTTCTCTTAACCATGGAAGTTAGATAGGCAATCTGAAGTAAGGGTCAGGCAAAATGCTATCTATCTTTGACCCCTTTCCTTTCTCCTCTCTTTGCTTTTGGCATCTTCTGTAAATTTCCAAAATTGCGTACTGTGATTCTGGCTGTGGTGTAATTTTGCAAAATACTATTATTGGGACATACTCAATAGAGAACTTATGACTTCTTACAACTGCATGTGAATCTGTAATTATCTAGAAATTAGCTGTTTGATTTAAAAACACACAAATTTAGGGTAGACACAGAAACTGAGCAGATTTTTGATGCCGTTAATGATTAACTTCCAGTTAAGTGCCTGACCCCTGGCCTTCATGGTCTAACCTTCCAAAAAGTTCTACAAAGAGCAAACAGGAGTCAGGTGTGGTGGCATGCACCTGTAATCCCAGTTTACCTGGGAGGCTGAGACTGGGGATCACTTGAGTCCATGGGTTTGAGACAACCCTAGGCAACATAGCGAGACCTAGTCTCTAAAAAACAAACTAACAAAAAAACAATCAAAAACAAAGAGAAGGAAACTGCTGACATCAGCTTTTCTCTCTCCTTGAGATTGAGGGACTGGGGATTGTACTCCTCTTTCAAAAGTTAAGTTCTGAATTTATCTTCAAGGAGGATAAAAGAGACATCATGTGTCTTAGAAAAAAAAGTGAATCATTTATAGGGCAGTCAGCCATGACCCATCGTACACTCTCCATATTGTTATGGTTATGAGTCCTATGCATTTTAATAATTGAGTGGAAGATGACAACAGTATTTTTATTTTTATGGAGGAAATATGACCATTACAAAAATGTGTAGGTCAAACAAACATATTCCAAATGAGGCCATGGTGGTCATTTCAGTGATGTGGGAATAGGCGAACAGTGACTTTTCTGATTGACACCGAACACTGTGACCTATCTGACTGATGAGTAATCAGCATTGCTCATGATGACAGGCCACATGAATTGGAGCTTTGCTCAAGCTCAGCATTGCACGAGCATACAACAAGACTTGGATTCAGAGGATGCTGACAAAATTATTTTTTTGAAACACTCAGGCTGGTCTACCTGGGGCTACTTGATACAATATTTGGAGTGAATTAAACAGGCACTTCTGTTAGACAACTGATTTGATTGATTTTTTTTCCCACTGAATTAACTAGCTATTTTGATTTTTCCATAGACATTTTAAAAGTCTCACCGAAACACAGACTCAGAATTTTTGCACCAAAAGGGCCCTCAGAGGTCATATAGTTCAGATGTTTCCCCAAAGTTTGATAGACACTAAATGAAAAACATCAAAGGGAAGGGTATTTTCATTAACTGTGTGAGAAACACTGAGTTACAGAGTTCAATTGTGGGGCTGGTTTCTTATTTGCTCACAAGTTCTCATAGACTCTAAAATGCTAATATACATCACAATTCTAACAGATGAGAATCTAATATGCAGTTTCTTTCAGACTTATATTCAACACAAAATCATAATTTTAATTTCACCCGATCGAAATTCCAATTAACAAGTGTCAAAACACTATGATGTAGTACAAACTACCATACAGGGAGGGAAACAGACACTCAAAGAAGGAATGTGTCTTATTTAAAACACCTCTCCTATTACGGAATTAAAATGAGAACCAAGACCTTTAAATTCCCTTTCAAGTCCTTTCAACTGATCCAAAATGTATTTATTCTAATTTTATTATGAAAATTTCCAAGCATATTCAAAAGTAGAGAAAAGAGATAATAATCTCCAATTCCCATTACTTAGATTCAATTATTCTCCTGATTTTGCTTTACTTCTCCCTTTTTCTCTCTTCCACAGACCACATAAAATATGTAAATTATAATCTACATTATGGGATATACATACATATGTATGTGTGAATACATATATACACAAACACATATATAACAGTCTCCTGGGAAGATGTATAAAATGCTTATATATTAGAAGGGATTAAATGAAAACACTTTATCTTTAGCATTAAGATGTATCAATGATTTCAGTAGAGGTCTTAAAATAGTGGTTATCTAATTTTATAACTTCTTCCCTGTGTGTTAGTTAATACTCTTCCGTATAAAATAATATTTCCCTCATTAGCTGGGAATGTAGAGTTACCGAGAAATACAACTCATATCAGAAAAAATATGATACATGGCCACTTATTTCTTTCCTTTTAGTTTTCAATTTTCAGGGTAAGGAGTTGATTCTAATGAGATCCAAGTAATAGTTTGCTTCCAGTCTTCTTCTCTCTTCATTTGAGTGTCACTGGACTTAATGTTGTAAGCAATTTCATATCTTATTCTTTTTAATATTTATCCTGGCCCATTTATAGCAAGTTGGAAGCCATTCATGCTAATTCTTGTGACTTTATGATCCAGTTCTTTAGTCTTTGATAGCCCCTTTGCTTATGGTGTAAAAATATGTCTTACGGCCTTATATAATTCCTGGCCACAGGAGTCAGCCAATGCTCTAAGAGGCCCTTGTTCCTTAAAGTGAGGAATGCATTTAAAGGCCACTGTTTGGACACTACGTGTGCTCACTGTGTTTGGATCACCATTAGGCCCACTCAGTGGCAGGTGATAGAATTATCCATCTAGATTTTTCATGAAAACTTTCTCAGCTGGAGACATTAAATAATGACAGCCTACTGACCTGATCTAGACATTTTCAAGACAAGTCACATTTATATTTATATTTATAAAATTGAGGCACAGACCTCCTAACATAGGGCACACATTGATGGCATTAATGAAAGGGTCACTTTTACTTATATGCATGATTTCATCTGAAATACGTTAATTACTCTGAAATGTCTATCTACACCAACATTGCAAGTACAACAATTGTGAACCAAGTTTATTAATTTCAAAGCTGATATATTGTCTGTGTAAGTAATGTAGTTCTGATTCCTCTGTTAACATCTGAAATCAGAAACAAAAACATCTTTTTACACAACTGGACCCTTATTATTTTTAAACAGATCCCAAGGGTCAAACTAGAAATGTAAAAATATAATTAGAAAAATTTTGGGAAAGTGTTATATTTAAATAGTTACTGTTAATTGTAAAGGGCTAGTGTTTGCATTGCCATTCACTTTGCTAACTGATCATAAAAAAATAAATAAGAACTAGAGATTCCTGGAATATAGAAAGCAAAAGAAATCATAGCTTGTTAGAAAAATCAGGGTAAGAAAAACCATAGCGCAAAACCCTGGCAGGAAGAGTATCTTTCTTGGAAGGGTTATGAAGAAGTTCCAAGGTCCAAAAAAAGACTGGGCCATACTGAAATGGGAATCCTAAAGAACAAGTTAGCCTTCACTCACCTTCAACAAGGCTGTGCCTACCCTTCACAAATTCAAAGCTCTAATGTACTCATTCCTATAAATCCCAAGTGGACACATCTCATTCTTAGAAATGTCCAGCATTCTTCTCTAGTAAGATTCAGGAGTATAAAAAAAAATAAAGTCTAAATTTAATGATAACCACACTTTACCCATATCCCTAAACTCTTGCCTTGAGGTGGATAGCCAATGACATAAGCAGGAGAGTGCAGCAGATATATCAAATGCACATGCTGGGATGTGGGATTAGTTCCAGGTACTGACAACCTCGTGAAGCACCAGTCACGGTTCTACTGCCTTGTTTTAAATAAATCAGAACATCTGATTCATCCAAATATAAAAGGCTGTGGGACTCATTTATTGTGTTTGTCTTAGATGGTGGGGGGTCCCAAGTGCAGAGTTGGAGGGAGTGACTAAAAAACCAAGTTTTCCCAGTTGACCCTGACATGATCTTGAAAAAGAACTTCTAAACTCTCAACATGCACTAACTTTATCTGGGCTATGACAGACCATTTTCTACTTGGCTCCTGTCATAATTGCATCTCTCTCCTCTCTCTCTCTCTCTCTCTCTCTCTCTCCCTTCAAAAAGTGAGCCTATGACAGAAGTTTTGGCTCAAAGTTTTTGGCTGAAAGTTCTTTCATATAAGACAAACCACACAAGATCTAAATGTGACCCAGAAAATTAGACATCATACCTATTAAAAACCTATCACTAGTCTTACAAAAGGAAGAAAGGAAATCTTCATGTTCAGAAGGAAGAGAAAGGACTGAAAACCAGTCAGGGAGACCTATGAAGAGTGCAGTGACAACAGAGAAAAGTGATTCAAATTTAGGGCCCCAGTGATCTGGGACTTAATGATCAGAAAATAAAACTGAGATGGAAAATAAATTTTGGGCATCCCTTGAGCTAGAAAGTGAAAATAACTCCCACATAATTAGGAACCTCAGAGGGCTAGCCCTTGGTGAAAGTTTGGCAAGATTTCTACATTTCCCCAAAGAACTTTCCCAGAGAGTCTCACTTTCCAATCTCCTTTACCTCTGGTCTGTCTCTTTGCCTCTTTAAATAATTTTGCCTTTTTGCCTCAAAGAATTTTTCCTTTTGCCTCAAAAAGAAAAAAAAATAAATATAAGCCAGGCAAGAAAGAAAAGTTGCCACCTTACTCCAGGATATAACAATAAAATATATTTCTATCAGGGATATGGACAGGAAAAATGCTGTACTTCCACAGCAAGAGATATACCAGAAATCAATGTAGTACAAAATCCTTCTAGACAGACACATCCCAATCAAGGAAACAGATGGTCCCACTGATGATGAACTCACAATCTGAATTTATAAAATATAACACGAACAAAATGCACCTCAAAGGAATCTTAAAGAATCGCTAAACAGAATATTAGGACCCTCTAGGACTTCTAATATAATCTTACAGATGTGAGTGCATATAAAAAAATTTAACTATATCTGAAAGAACAAAAAGCACAGGAAGAGAATAACTCACTATGAAAAATAAATGGGTGGACTGAAAACAAATTAAATAGAACTTATGAAATGAAACATTCATATGTTATAACACTAAAAAATAAATAAATAAGACCTACATCACCAAAATCTAAAAACCTAGAGCAGATTGAAAATAAAGACAAAATTAGAGAACTGTAATACATGGCTGAAGAACTTATCTAGAGTACAGAAGCAATACCTCTGTACAGAGAGACAATATTTGAAAAAAAAGAGAAATAGTGGTTAAGAGAGAAGACACTTAGATCTAATTGGAGTCCTCAGAGAAGAGAGACAGAAGAGAGGTAGAAGACACATTTAAAACAAAGGCAGAGCAGTTCCACAAACAAAATTCACAAAGCCTAATAAAACCAAGTCAAATGACAGTAAATCTCTGCCTAGACAAAATAAATCATGGTATGATTTACTAGTCAAATAAAATTCGGGACTGGCAAAGACAAAGGAAGTTCTCAGACGCATATCATTTACCTTCAGAAGAGAAACAGTGAGCTCTGACAGCTATACAGCGATAACGGAAGTGAGAAGGTCACTGGGAAAAATGTCCATATATTATGAAAAAAACCCAACTAAACATAGACTAGATTTCTTCAAACTATGAATATATGTACCTCTAAAATAAGAGTGAAAAACAAGCAGAATTTGCCAACTTAGACCACACCTAAACGAAAAATCTAAAGGGTAGTTATACTTTGAGGGTAGCCTATCTCTACCTCCTCCTGAGCCTGGCTAACTCAGGTTGACCTGTTCTAGCTCCTTTTATTTCTGATCTTTCATTTCCCTTTTCTTAAATCAACTTGCCCTCATCACCCCCCTCCAAAGACGGATAGATTTTGAGCTTTATTAATATTATACAATTGAAGATGAAGATGTGAGAATGCCTAGAAGGCACAGAAAGAAGAAAATGTGGGTGAATCAAGAGAAATGTTGACTTTAAAAAGAAAAATTTGTACAACTAAATAGACAGAAATAAAATATGTAGTCATAATATAGAGGGTAAGTCCAATGAAAACACGTTAAGGAGTATGATTCAGAAGCAGAGAAATCTTAGTAATTTTAGAATTTGACTTTGTAATTAACATACTTTGCAATCAACAAACAAAATGAAAAAAACAGGAACAAGGTATATAATTTCCAAACTACCAGTTTTGGAAAAAATAGAAAAAGTACCCACAATGTCAAAAAAAGGTAAGGAAGGGAAGAAACTATGATACAATGTTGTAAAATCATACGATTTTACCTCAATAAAGAAAAATAATACAAATATATAATGCAAAATAAAATAACACAAGGTAAGACTATAAAGAAAAGAACTATATGGTGGTTATAATAGATGCATTAAAACATTCAGAAGACATGAAAGTTAAAAAAAAAAAAGGAAAATGTAAATTTACACAAAGGGGAGGGAGAGCTGCCAGGTCTGCTATTGTTGTATGTAACAGATTATAGACCAAAAATGTATCCTAGAGATAGAATGTTATTTCATCAGAAAGATTGAAAAACCTAAACTGTATACGCACTTCAGGACAACACAGCTTCAAAATACACAAAGCAAAAACTGGTAGAATTAGAAAAAGAAATAAGCAAACTGACCACTGATGGAGGTTTTAGCTCATTTCTGTTATTGATTAGTGAACCAGAAAGAGGGTCAGTAACAATATAAAAGATTGGAAAAACACAAAACTAAGACTGACCTAGTAGAAACATTAGATTTTATCTCATGAAATAACTATTATTAAATGAGTTAAAGTGGTCAGAGATTAGTAAAATTGTTATCTAGTATATTTTCTATTGTCTCTTTAGAATTTATAATGGAATTCTACTCTTTAATTTTCTTCGACAATGTGACTGTTTGGGGTATTATTTTTTCCATTATGCAGACGCTATGATTTAAAATTTAAATTAAAAAAATACTTTAAAAAATTGTGTGCTTTTAAAGAGACACAGAGCCACTGAACTAGATTGGAACATCAATTTTACATGTGTAAATGGCTCTATTAGGTAAAGATCTATTTGTTAGTGTTCAGAAATTATATTCTGGGAATCGGAGTCTCAAAGGCCATGGGAAGACCCATGTGTAGATCAGTTCAGTCATGTTGAGCATTCTCAGCAGACTTTTACCCAATGTGCTACCTACCACCTTTATTAGAGTTTGGAACCCTTTCCAGTAAATAAAACATTCCCACTGGAGAAGCAGTCACTAGAGGATTTGAATGATTTACACAGTCTAAAAGTACCAAATTATGTAAAAATGAAACATATCACTTAATAGTTCATTCAGAGAAAACTACCAATACAAACTGAATATATTTTAAGAAGACAAAAAACACTTCACAAAAAAAACCTCAAAAAACCAGAATTTTTATTTTAACATCCAAAAAACATTTATATCTAAGTTGTACTATAGAAGTATGGTAGAAGGAAATATATAGCCTTAACTGTTTAGAGAAAAAGAAAGAATGAGTGTAAAAAGCATTCATTTTTAAATAGCTAAAATTGGACAAAATACATCAGAAAAGATTTTTAGACCTAACTTTATTTGCATTTTATATTTATATATAGCACAACTTAAATTTATAGAAGATTTTACCAACCAACTACAGAAGAGGATATTCTTTCCAGGTCTAAGTGAAACATTTGCAATAAATGGGACATATATCGGGTCCTTAGTGATAAAGAAAATATCAACAAACTTCAGAGAACTGAAGTGACTAGGTATATTAAACACATACTACACATAGTAGTAATAGATTACTACAGTAGAGAATGACTTTCTGACTACATGCTAGGAGATCAGAAATTGAGAACATAAAGATAACTAGGGAAATCCTCAAGAGTGCAGATTCTAGAAAGCATCACTAAAAAAAATAAAAGTCATAAGTACAAGAAAATAATCATAACAGAAATAAGCAAGTATGCACCATTGAATAACAAAGAACTAAGCTACCTCTCAAACTTACAGAATGCCAGCCAGTAAAACTGAACATAGAAGAAAATGTATCATTAAACATTTAGAGAGGAAAAAAAGTAAATAGTAGTGCAAAAAGGATTCAACTTTTAAAAGTAAAGGAAAACAGACTTATAAAAGATTTTTAAATCTAACTACCATTGTACAGAAATATAGGATAGAGAAGAATGTGTCAATTAGTGTTATAAACATGCAATCAGCAAAATCTGTACTGCTTAAAGCTTTATGTGACAAAATGACCTATTTTCTCTTCAACAAGTAAATTGCTGGAGAGGGGTGGAGAAAGGGAATTTTTAAAAAAGCCCACAGAGGTTTAGGGTCTGGTTCAAATAAAATTTTATTTTTAAAAAAGGAATAAAAAGATATGTAACCATTATGCCTATAACAGATTTCTCTCTCTCTCTCTCTCTATATATATATATATATACACACACATATATACATACACACACATATATGTATTTACACATATATATTATATGTCATAAGAATAAATACAAAGTAAAAAGCAATGAACACCCATAGGGAAAGAAAAAAAATTGACAATAAAAGAAACTATAATGTTAGCAATGAATTCTCCCTTCCTTGTAGATTTGATTTTGGAATCCGGTGAAAGTACAACACAATATTAAATTTAAAATGAAATGTGTTCCTAAAAAGTGTGGTACTATCCCATTGTGCATTTTGGTGGTGAAAAAACCATGATTGCCCCCTGTGAGGGGAGAAAGCCTATATTGTAAAAAAATACATGGGTGTTTAAAAATGTTCTTTAAAAGTTAAAATGTAAATTCCAAAGATTGCAATGAAAATGGAAAAAAAAAGCCATCTAACTACATAACTAGTTGGAAACATTACTCTTTAGAAACAAAATGTTCCAAGTATTTTCAAAACATAATACGTCGACAGCAAATCTTAATGGACTATACTCTAAAAAATTCAAACTGTTAAAGTCCAAACCAGGAAGTAAGAGATGGAGAATCTATAGACTAGCAGGAAACTTCACAGACATATCAATAAATTATACATATAGATTTGGGTCTTGATTGAAGGAAATGGTAGGAAAACAGAAGACAAGAAAACACTGAGGGATACTTGATGATATTAAAGAATTATTGTTCATAATTTGTAGATTTGAAAATACTTATTTAGTAACTAGTTCCTAGCTTTTACAAACATCTTCAGGATAGTCACAAGTTAAAAGATATGTATAGATGTTTCTTTAAATATTTTATGTAAAGAAGGGGAGGGGAATAAGGGAGATGCAGAGGAAAGAGATAACATCAACTGATAATTGCTCAAATTGGACAATGAGGTCCAATTGTACTATTTGAGGTCCATTGTACTATTACCTGTACTCATATATATTTCAAATTTTCCAAAATAAAGTATAAAAATACAAACAAAATTCACCACTTTTTCTTTCCATTTAGAAATGTGCACTAAAACACTTAATGGGAATATTGTACACTGGCTGGAATTATGTCCTAAATAGAATCTTAGGGCAGAGGACAATGAATGGGGGCACAGTTGAAGTAACTATTGATCATCTCAATAGTTATGGAAATTAAATGATAAGCAGCTGATGGTTCATTTTATTATCCACTACTTTGCATATGTTTGAGAATTTCCATAGTAAAATAAAAAAATTAAATAGAAAACAAGGGACGGTAAAAATAAAGAGTAGAAAGCAAATGAAACTTAAACACCCAGTAGAATGATTCAATAAAACCTCAGTTTATAATTTCTGAAATAATAAAACTGAGAAGCCATTGACCACATAGTTCAAGAAAAAAACAGAAAGATCAAAAGAGAAGTATTAATCATGAAATGGAGATTACTTGGAGATACTGTAGTTACGAAAAAAAATACCAAGAGGATAAAATCAGCATACTTGAAAATTTAGATAAAATTGGCAAATCCCTAGAAAAATGCAAGTTACCTAAAGTGCCTACCCATAAATGAAAAACCTATGTTCTCATGAACATCTAAAAAGCAATGAGTCAGTAATGAAAAGTCTCCTACAAAGAAAAGTAGGTGCTTCAGTGGTTTCAGCAATGAATTTTATCAATCAAGAACCAAATATTTGTAATATAGAAAATATTTTAAAATACAGGAAGAAGTGAACAGCCCTCAGTTAATTTTATGAAGCTAGCAAAATTTGATGACAATCCCTGACAAGGACATTAGGAGAAGGAAATTTATAGAAAACATCATTTAAAAAATAGAAGCAAAATTATGACTAACATATTAGCAAACCCAATCCAGCAATATATTAAAATGATAACATGTCATGCCCAAGTAGGATTTATCCCAGAAATGAAAGAGTTTAACATTAGAAAATTAATTACTATAAGTCACTACATTAACAGATTAAAGAGAAAAATGATATGATTTACTTAATAGATGCAAAAAAGAACTTGATGAAATTCAGCATCTATTCAATAAAAAAACTTTTAGCAAAATAGGAATAAAATTAAATATCTTTTGTCCAATAAAGGATATTTACCTCTGGCAAACATTTTATTAATGATGAAATACTGAAAGTCTTCTATTTGAAATTGGGAACAGAAAGCATAACCACAGTCCCTACTCCTATTCAACAGTATATTGGAGGTCACAGATAGTACAAGAAGAAAAATAAAAGGTATGATTGCAGAGGCCGAAATAAAATTATTCAAATGAGATATGATTGTGAAGGTAAGAAAGTAAAAGGACATCTAAAGATAAATTATTTGGAGAATTCAACAAAGTCATTCTGAGTCAATGTACAACAAATAAGTGCATTTCTTCATAATTCAACCAAGAACTCCTAAAGTTAAGCTTTAAAAAGATACTATTTACTATAGCCTAAAAATACAATCTTCATGATAATAAATCTAAACATTTACTGGACCGATTTTAAAAGAATACAGTATGCCTAACAATCAGTCTAAACATTTTTGGGAAGAATTTTAAAAGAGCTAAATAAATGGGAACCATGCCATATATATATATATATATATATATATATATATATATATATATATATATATATATATATATAGATGGGGAAAATTCAATACTGAAAAAATATCAAGTACCTCTCAATTGATCTACAGAGTCCAAGCCACTGCAATGAAAATCCCAACCAAGAGGGATTTTACTAGCAGAAATACGTGATAATTAAAAGTCTAAGATTGTAAAGAGATACGACTTCTTTTATCAGAAATTTTATAAGCCCTTATCAGAAGAAGGAAGGATTCTCTGTGTGAAATATGTGCTAATGAACTCTGATTGATTGGACAAGTGGTGAGGTTAATAGGACTAAAGGACTGAAAGATTTGGGACAATGTTTGGAGTAATCAGGGCTTTCTTATATGTTTCTTTTGTAGTAAATAATTAGGAAATCACTTTGTTTAGTAATACATAGTTCTTTACACTTAAAAAAAATAATACACACATCATAGGGTCGGTACAGATGTGGCCTATCAACAGAACCATCATTGGTTCTGAGCAGGTGTATTAGCTGTCCTGTTTACTGAAAGGTTTGGGAAAACTGATTCACCAAAAGAGAAAAGTCAAAAGACCAGTTATGTCACATCGTATTCAAAGGTACATCCAGGGGAATCAAGAGAGTAGTACTGATGTATTTGTTTTTTTCCCACCCACTACATCATGAGAACTATCCATATATTATCAGCACAGCATGGATGTTCGACTATTTTAAACTAAAGAAAAATGTCTCTTTTTGGTAATGACAAACATGGTCTATTTTTAAGTCTGATTTTCCTCAATACCCCTGAAGGTTATTAAATTGTTTCAGATCTGGTTGAGATTTCAGAACCTTATTTTTATTTTGCCAGAAAATTTTGCAACTTTTTCCCAAAATCAAAAGTATAAGCTAAAAGAAGACAAAAAATGAGAAAGTGTGATATTGGAAGTTAATGGGAGAAAGAAATTATAAAGCCAAAGTGTCAACAGATTGGCTACCAACAACATTATGGATTTCTAGTAATTGAAAACTGCTTGCAATGTCTAAAACTAAGTTGGATTTATCCTCACAAAAGCACAATCAACAGAACAGTGAGGAAAAGATAGGAAGTCAGTAAGAAACAAAAAAATGGATAAAGAACATGGCTATGTATGTAATTCAAGGTGAATGTCTATAAACATATGGAGATATAATCTTAGTAACTGGTGAAGTATGTTTCAAAACCATAATATGTCACTTTACACCTCTCTAATGTACTAGTGTACATTAGAAAGTGGCATTCTACCAAACGTTAGAGAAGGCTTGAAAACCCACCCATTCTGGAGGAGCATGAGGTGGGAGAGCCCTTCTACAGAGCTACTAGGAGTCCTCGTCCTTGGCACCAAACATCCTTATAGCTGAAAGCATGACGTGGTAGCTCCATTCTCTTCAGTAGCCTGGAGAAGCTCTGATGTGGGTCTCCAGGGCACTATGTGTGAGGATGCTTGTCTTAGGTTGCCTGCACAAGCAGGAGCTTTCCTCAGGATGTTTTCCTACTTAAAATGTAGCTCAATATCTCCTCTTTCCCACACATAAATAGCTTCTACTTCTGTGTCCCTCTTTCTGTCAATAATATCACCATCCTCCCTGTGACCAGAGCTGGAGATTGCTCGTCTGACTATTAATCATTTATCTCTGCCTCCACTCTCCTACATCAGCAAATTTCATGGGCCGGATGAAGGCTTCCAATGTCCTTCTGCAAAGGGCACCAAGGATTGCTTGGCTGTTAAATTTAATAGACATTTTTCAGTCTTTATCTTATTTGTTATCTCTGCTGCATCAAAAGAAATAACAATTCACTTCCTGAAATATCATCTTCCCTGGGATCCTATGATGCCTTTCTTTTCTGATGTCCATCCTACTTTATTGGCAACATTCCCTCATCCCCCTTTGCCTGCTCATTTCCTCTAGTTCTGACTCTGATTTTGGCTGAATTTACCCAATTACAACTCACATGCTGATGGCTTCCACAATATTACCTGAATCCAGATATTTTGACTGACATGCAAATTTATCTCTTTACTGGCTATCACCTGAATCCAGATATTTTGACTGACATGCAAATTTATCTCTTTACTGGCTATCTCTTGCTAATTATTTCCCAACAACCTCAAATACACTTAAGCTGAACTTACCATCTTCTCCCCACCCCAACACTCTCCTTTCCCAAGAATCATTCATTTGGTGACCTCTACCTGAAGGTCATCTATGGGTCCCTCCTTTTCTACATCCTATCAACCCAGTATAGGTTCTCCGTAGCTCTCAAACGTGGATTTTCTCTCAGTTTCCTCTGCTGCTTCGCCCGCCAGCCTGCCTGCCATTTCTCTTTCCTTGATCAACACTTTTTACTCTCCTCCACAAACAGTCCATGGGGAACCTTGCTAAAAACACATGACATTGCCTTTAGGATAGAGTTTACACCTGTCTCTGCCTCTAATTTCACTTCTGTCCTCCTTCCACTGTGTGAGTACCCCCACCCACCTACTGCCTCCCCCGCTTCACTGCCATGTCTTTCAGCTTCCCTGGAAGGCTCTGACCTACAAACGGTTAAACAAGCTGCTTTTGTACCTTCTTTCCACCTGTTATTGGTGGAAAGACCCAGAAACAAATACACTATCTGTTCTTCAGTACTCAGAATGGCTTTGGAGCACCAAATCTAGTAACTGCTTCATGAGTACATGAGTGTGCATTAAGGCCCCCATGGCCTTGCTCTAGAACATGCAGCACCAGTCACATCATCACTGATGGCTTGCAAACATCTCCTCATGAAGACAGCCACAAAGGAGGATGACTTCAAAGCCTAACTCAATATGGACTCAAGGGTTTCCTCTGAGTGCTGACTCCTAGAGAAGCTCAGAAGTGAGGGCAGGATGCTGGGGATGGTAGGATCCAAAGAGGGATGCAAGTTTTCTCTCTAGGAACAAGGTCCTGGGCACCCAGGACATGTATCTCCTTTTGCTTTCTTTGCAGTTTCCCCTCAAACAAATGCCTTTGTCAGGACAAATTCTTCCTGCTCAGTTAGATTAAGGCACAAGACCTTCCATCCATAAACCTCAGTTCACATCTAATTTCCTACACTGGGCCAAAAATTGAACTTAAAATTCATAGTGGGATAAGTTCCAGTTGGAATACCTTCCTCGCTCAGACATTTATGAAACTATTATCCTGAAGAGTGGGTTTCTCTACACCTCTTAGCTCCTGCAAAGGAAGAAGAGTTTTTTTTTCCTCTGTGACACTCCCAGTCTGATGTCGCAGGTGACACCCACTTCCTGTTCTGGGTACCGCATGTCACTCATCCCATCCTGAGCCATCTCGGGAGCAGGTAGAGGCAAGTCACAGGTTGGGTGTCGGTCATCCAACCTACCTTTGGGAAGTCTCTTTTCTATCAGAATGGGTGTCCTCGGGGATGCAAATCATGTAACCACTTATCCAAGATAAGCCAATCTGAAGTCAGGGCCAAGCACATCATTTTCAGGGCCAAGTGCGAAATGAAAACGCTGGGTCCCATTGTTCAAAGCCGACCAGACATGCAGGCAGTGACAGCAAAGCACTGAATAGGAAGGGCCCCTTCTGACCAAAGGGCCATGTAAGCGACCCAGGTGACACACCTACGAATCTAAACCCATTGGCACGTGAAAGCCAGGTGGTACATTTCATGGACAAGCTCTAACAAACTTTGGGTGGCAGATTGCTTCCCTTCATTAGTCCAGGTCATCAGAAATGAGGGCAGCTGATTGAGAACTATTTAAATGGTTTACACAATGAATAATAATTTCAAGATTAAAATGTCATTACAAACAACAAAAACCAACTCTAGTAGTCCACCGGAAAATACACTTCCACTAGTAGAAAGTGGCTCCCTTTCAGGACAGAGAAAGAGGAGGCCTCTTGAGGGAAGACTTGATATTGTGACCTCTGAAGCCTGATGCTGACGATGAGATTGGTGATTTTCTCCTGTTTGGGAAGTTTCCAGCTCAGGTTTTGCAGCTGATGTAGCTCTTCCCTCCGACTCTTCTCCACCCACCTCCTTCCAACTGAGAAGGGACAGGTGGCTGAATATGAACTTACAAAATACAAACCGAGTGATTTATGTGGGCTTAGAATCTTCCCGACATTTTGTAGAGGGATCCCTAGACCTTATTTTACATGAATGTAGGGTAACCTGCCTGGTTCAAGTGGCCACAAGCTCCAAGTCTGGATACAGCAACCTTAACCCAAATAGAACAAAACCTGCTAAAACAGAAAGCAAAGTGGACTATTTTGAAAGGAGTTGCATCACTCCTGGGAAGAATCATAAGAAATCTTAAAAGAGATGGAACCTGAAGTGTGATCCAGAAAGATGTTGGCAGCTGGCTTTTTTCTTTTGCCCCACATTCCTGTGGCAGCAGTGACATGCATTCAATGTACAGAGGTCAGTCTTGTGGCTAATGTCATTGAGACCTACATGATCTAGCTTAGGGTATAACCTCCTTCTCTACCCCTTCCAGAAGAGAAGGTACAGAACCCAAACATGGTTCCTCATCGAACACACTGCCCTGGACCCAAGGATTGGGATCCAGACCTGCAAACCATACTTAACACCTACCATCATGCTGGCACATAAATAGCTGAGGCAAAGCTCACCACTCATGAGTGACAGACTTTTTCCCCAGAAAATGCTTCGTATTTTACTAACAAACATTTCCATTCTGACTTTAAGTGTTAGAAAACTCAATTCATCTCTTGACACTTAAACCTATAGAGGCTTGTGACATTTAAAAAGTTTTCTTATACCGTTATTTAACAATTCTTTGACACTCTGTTTTAACTTGTCATATGTATATTTTTACTTTTTCACCCTCAATTAAAACTTGCTGGGGACAGGGAAAGGGTTTGTGATTTTGTACATGCCCCACAGGAACCCAGCAGAACAGGTATTTAACAGATCCTTCCTTTGATTTCTGGTTCTGTGGCACCCCACTGTTCTTTGTTCAATTTTGTCACTTTCACCACATTCACCCCACCAGATATTCCTTGACATATGCAGCATTTGAAAATGTACACTTTAATATTTTAAAAAGCAATGCTATCTTGAAAATGATGTTAAGTGAATGGAAAGCATGCTACTGAAAGAGATGCTTAATAGAACATGTTAAAATACAGAATAAAGAATGCTGGAACAAACATCTAAAGGTAGTAAAAGCTCAACATGGTCAGGAAAAAAACACATCAACATCAGGGAGAGGGAAGGAAAAGGGATTATGGGCTGGGTCTTCTCAGTTTTTAATTAAGAAGAAAAAAATCAAGAAAAATAATGATTGAAATCAATTATGGTGATAGGTTAACAAAGTATATACATGATGGTTTTTTTCATATAATTCTTTTTTTTTTTTTTGCAAAACAATGTTTTTTTAACTATTTCAATTTGGGAGGTGACAATACACCGATCATATGTGTCTCTTACATTGCTCAGGCTGAATTTTGGTTATATATTTAAAGCTATGAAAAATAGAAACTGATCATTTTAAATGTGACATAAGGCAGAGGCAAAGATGCCGACACCTCCCCATTATGAAGAATACTAGTATCACCCAGAACCAGGCCTTTTCCTACAGTGGGGACCACCTTCATCTTCTGTAGTGGATGCCAAACAGATTTCAAGAACCAATTACATTTATTTAAATCCTTCATATAAAGTCACAAACTCCATGAATCCCTAATTCAGACTGCTTCCATTTGACTCCTTTCACTCTCAGCAAAATAATTGAAAACTATTACCATCTGATGGCCTTATGATATCATGCAAGTCAATAAGAAAAGGAGATGAATGCTCTGATTTAAAAAATGGGCAAGTGCACGAATCCATAATTCTCAAAGGTAATACAACTGGTTAATAAGCCCATGAAAAAAATCAAATTTAATTAAAACATTGAAATGTTCTTTAAACAATTAGATTGGCAAAGATTAAAAATAAATGAACACCTGAAAGTTGGTAAGAATGTGCTTTCAAGGAGTTGAAAAAAATCTAAGTTGAAACTTTCTAAGATTTAAAAAGGGTTTACTTAAACCATCATCCTATTGTTAGAAATCATTCTTAAAATTTTCATCAAAACATTATTATAACCAATGAACAAACAAAAACAAGTTACATGACCAATATGAGAAGAATACATTGATTATCATATAATCATGGGATAAGATATAATGCTATTAATATACACATTGAATGTGGTTTGGGAAAAAATATTACACCATTAGTTAAAATAAATAGCAGAATGGAAACTAAATATGATATAATATCAGCATTATTTAAAATTAAGCATATTAACAGAAATAGAAAAGAAAAATAAATATACTGAACTGGTACCTCTGAATAGCAGCACTAGGGATTTTATTCACATTTGCTGAGTCTTCTACACTGGTCACATTTGTAAATCAGGAAATACATTTTGTCTTTTCAAAAAGTATTGCTAGGAAATATTAGGAATCTAAATAAAAACTACATTTTTTCATGAAACTGTGAGCCATCTTCTTTTTCTCATTCACAGATTTTTTTTTTACATTGAGAAACAACTTTTTTTAAAAAGTCATTACAATTGTTAATTTTTGTATAGTATTTGATTTTCCCCTCAGGTGTAGAATCTGTAGATCTCTCTCCATCATGTCACCTGTGAGCCATCACCATAGTCCCTTGTGCTCTTCCCTCCCTTGTTTTGTTCCCTCTCCTTCCCCCTTCCCTGATGTGTGCTTCAGATCAGCTAGCCTGAAAGCTTTATCTTTTTCCTGACATTTTTTCAGTCTTCCTGTGTTCCTCCTATAAGTGGCACCATCTAATTTTTTTTTTCATTCTGACTTATTTTTCTGAGCGTAATGCCTTCCAGCTCCATCTATGTTGCTGCAGTGGAATGAGTTTCTCTTTTTGGTTGCTGAGTATTATTTCATTGTATATATTATGCATAAAAAATATATATATGAATCTAAGTGTGTATGTATGTGTGTATGTGTGTGTGTGTGTGTGTGTGTGTGTGTGTGTATTCTTGGTCCATTCATCTGTTTGGGGCAGTTCGATTGTTTCTATATCTTAGCTATTGTAAATACTGGTGCAATAAACATAAGATTGCAGATTTCCTTTTACATTAATGCTTTTATGTAAAAAGTAGATTCGGGTAGATTCCTAAAAGTGGAATCACTCAGATTTTTAGTAATCTGAAGTCCTCCACACAGCTATTCATAGAGGCTAGACCAGTTTGCATTTCCACCAGTAGGGTAAGAAGGATTTGTTTTCTCTACAGTCCCACTAATATTCCTTGTGGCAATTTTTAAAAATTTTTAATATGGGCCATTCTCGGTGTGAAGTGGTATCTCATTGTGTTTTGATTTGCATTTTCCTAACTATAGGTGATGTTGGATATTTTTCATATGCCTGTTGGCCATTTGCATTTCTTCTTGGAGGAGATACCATTGGTTTTCAATACTATACAGGTTTTAGTCTTACAGTTTCACTTCCTAATAAATGTCTATTCCAAACCACTGCTACCATCAAAATTTTAGCTATTATCCATGTCATGGTATGATTATTAGATCTAAAATTTCTATGCCAACACAAGGTATCAATTATTGTGAAAACTACTCCTTGGGAAACTTACAGCCCTGTTCCATTATGAAAACGCTGACCTTGATCAACTAGAAATAGCCTCAAAGGATTAAAGTATATATTGAAATCCTGGACTTAAAGAATGAAAAAAGGATGAGTCTCATAAAAGGCAGGTTTCCCAGAGATGCACCAGGACAGGTAGCATGGCAATCAGCACCAGCAACGAGGAACAGAGACGGGCAGAACACGTGAGGCTGCTCTCCAATATTTTGGTTCACGAGTCCCATGCATATGTTCCCCTCAACTTCCCTACATGCTTTTTCTTGGAGTTGAATGGCTCATGCTCCAATCGTGATCCCAAAACACAGGACTCCATGGATCTTTCCAACAAAGCCATGTGGTCTGTGTAGAAAATTCAAATTGTGTTCACCCCAGTAATCCACGTGTGCTGAATTTAATTCAGCTGACTCTGCTCTGAAGGAACATTACAAATACCAGCCAAGCACCATCATTTATTTGCTCAGAGATTATTGAAAAGTGGGAAACAACAACAACACTGCTTTTCATTTTGATGAAATTGAAGAAATTTTTGCAGAGCTAATATTCCAAAGCAGGCAGCAACAAAAATTTCCAGACAAAGTCTTTTTTTTTTTAAACTGTGACTTTTCGTCTATTTGAAGCCGTACAATATTAACTCATAATTAAGTAAATGGCAATTACTCTCCAAGAGATTTGATGCGCTATCTCAAAAGCCATTTAATATTTGGTCTGCTGGTCAGGTTCAACCTATAAGCAGAGTCCTTGCTTTATGGAGCTGACTCCAGATTTAAAAAGCATTAAAAAGGAGTTTGGGGGCCGGGCACGGTGGCTCGTGCCTGTAAGCTTCAGACTATGAAGCGGCCGGGGCTAGGGATTGTGGTTCGAGTCCCGCCTGGAACCTGTAGCGAGACCTAGTTCCCCAAAACTAGCTGGGCGTGGTGACGCGTGCCTGTAATCCCAGCTACCTGGAAAGCTGAGGCTGGGGACTGCTTGAGTCCATGGTGGCAACGAGAGCCTGCGGTTCCACAGGCAAAAATAGCGAGACCTAGTCTCAAAAAAAAAAGTAGTTTGGGGGGAAAGAAAGAAAAGAGAGAGAGAGAAGAAAGAACCCCAAAACTTTGAAAGAATGGTCATGATGGCCGCCCACTAAACACACACATAAGATGACTGATCAACATTTCTTAAAATGCTTTTTTTCTTTCTTAGGTTCTGTGATGAATATATTTTCTCCTTAGTGTTTGCAGGTGCCTGAATTTCATAAACTGCAGCAACCGTCACTCACTTTCACTTATCCATAAACTTCTTATCAAGTTGCTGTTTTCCTCCCTCTAAATTGGCACAAGCAGCACTGTTTTTCCACTCTTGATATGCACAAGCTATGACTTTCATTCTAGGCGAGACTGGGAATGACTCTTATAAAAATTTCTGAAATAAAACCATTTCCAAAGAGAAAAGGCATGTAAAGCCATCTGATGTGCTCCTCGTCATCATCCCTCCCTCATTTGATTTCTGCATCATACAACCAATTTATTCATCATATCCACCTACAGAATGTGCATGTATCACTCACACAGTGTTTACTCGCCACTTGTGGAAAATAAATGATCAAGACAAACTGGAATATTTGACACTTCTTCCATTTCAAAAAATAAAAGGATCAATTTTAAGCCCTTCATTACTGTCTCTAGAAGGAACAGAAGGGAAATTGAATGTGCTACCAACAATGAAAAGGAGTTTTCCTTTAGAATGCCCTGATTGAAAAAGAGAGGGTATCAGCAGACACCACTGAAAATGTCCCCATTTAAATTAAAATTTAAAAAACAAAAAGGATTCAGATCGAATTTTAGCACCAGTCATTGAGGAATGACTTAATAGGAAAATCACAGGTAACTTGATAGAGAAGGAAAGGAGGTAGGAGAGAGGAAGAAGAGGGAAGTCAGGGAAGAAGAAAGGGAGTAGATAGAAGAAGGGAAAAGAGAGGAAAGAAGGGGGGGAAGAAAAGGGGAGAGAGGGAGGAAAAGAAGGGTGGTGGTGGGGGGGAAACATCATTACAGGCATTGTTGCCTAGTCAGGAACACAGAAGAAAGGGATACTTATACTCATTGAAGAAAACAATCTCGAGATGACAGGTGAGAGAGGCCATATCCAAAGACTCAAACCCAATCAAGTCAAACCCTAATTTCCTTCTAGCCTACTGTGAGTTAAGAGGAGCCACAATTCTGAAATTACTTTGACTGTGAAAGCCCCCCCATTATTACTTGAATCTGTCATCTGAAAGGTGCACATACACATCTGAAATCCACAAAGATGTATTTAGCCCAAGCGGTTGTGGGTAACCAGGAGGTGCCCGCTCTGGGCTGCCATGGCCACCCAGGAGAGGAGCACAGGTTTCCAAAGGCTGCTGCCCTCACCCGGCAGCATTTCAGCCAGTTTTGACCAGGTCCTGCCCGGCTGCCCAGGAGAAAACAAAAGCAAGAATTTCAGTTCTCTTGGGAGCCCTGCACTCTGAATTTTCAGGGCCTAAAGTGCCCACATTTAAAGGCATTAACTTTCGAGATGGGGTGTGGGGTGGGAAAGCTATTCAGGGATTAATGGGAAATGGTGGGGGGCTGGAAATGATGGATTCATTTTCACTCCAGAATGAAAACCTGACGCATTCACTCACAAAAGGAGATGATTTCACACCTGCATCGCTCTATTTTTTTTTCCTGGTAGCTGTGTGCCCCTTTTTTTCCCCACACACATGTGGATGTAGAATAGAAAAAGCACATTTGTTTTGGAGATATCACTATATAAAAATATTGTGCCTCCCCCCCCCCCCCTTTAGTCCATTGCTTACTCTGAAAATGCTTCCCTTTGCTCAGGAGAAGCACACTGAAAGGTTCCTTTTTGTTATTGTTTATCCTCAGGAAAAACAGTCTGTTTAAGGAACTAGCGCCTTGAAGGATTAGACCTGTTAGCACTGGATTAACCAAACTATTTCCCCTCTTTCTTCAATGTTCCCAAATTTTTGTAGTACAATTAAATTAAACAATACTTTGTTTAATTTAACAATACAGGATGATAAATAGAATCTCTCGGTAAAAGGAGCAGACTGGGAAAAACAAGGAGGGTTATCCAATATCTTAGTGGGGAACATGTGTGTTTATTTTCTTAACACTAGTTTAGAATTGTATTTATTTGGTTAGAGCAATTTTGACTTAGAGAAATATATTCTGAATTCAAAGGACTGTCATAAGTCACAGGGCTGGGGAGCAAGCTACAGTATTTCAGGGCTGAGGAGGACTACAGCAGCCTCAGCCTCAGTCAACAGAAGATTCTGAGACAACCTTTCTCTGGCACCTGATCCAGCCTTTGTCAGCCGCTGCTGGAACCTCAATTCCTGCTGAACAGCTGAAACATCAACTCCAGCTTTGCTAGGTCTCCTAAGTCCAGATTCAACCCATCTGCTTGTTTGCTGGTTGAGTTTTGTTTTGGAAAGTCAGGAGGTGGGGAGAACATTAGAAAAAGAGTTTTGCATTTGGGGGTTTTGGTTGCTGTCCATAGCTCCTGGGTGGGCAGAACAGTCATTTCTTCATTCAACAAACCTTTAGGAGGTTGAAGCTGTGCTGGGGTGGGCAGGACAGTGGTGGAGTCTGCTGCAGTGCGCTCACTTCTGCCCTGACATGGGCCTGAATGAAAAGGGCTTTGTCGTGATCATTTTTTTTTTTGGTGTTTGGGGGAATAAAGCTGTTTCCCATCAAATTGCACATGTCAGACTAGGATCTTCATTCATCTTTTGTCTTTGATTTTACTCACCACACCCACACAAAAACAATTAATTTCTTTGAAAAATATTACACTATATATATATATATTTTAAACATTCAATAACTGGAACAAGCTGAAACCCAATTTCTGAAATACAAAGTGTTGTCTAGGCGGCCATATACTAACTGGTCTGATTGAAAAGTATAACACCTAAATTAGCACGTGAAAGTCTGATGAGAAGTTTCTGGTAAATGTATGCAAATGAAGTCAGGATTCTCAATTATATGTCATTTAAACTGACATTCTAGCATTGTATTTTGTTTAATGATCGTATATATTTTCACTCTTTAACGCTTAAAGCCAACTTAATAATTTATGATTATTTCTGTGTTTACCACCCACTTTTATTGTTTTGAAAAAGGCAAAATAGGATCCTCAAAATGTAAATGGTTTGCATTCTAAATATTTTAAGCTCTCCCAGAGAACATGCACTCTCGGATGCATACATATATAAGTATAAGTATGTGACAGACCTTCTATCTTTTCAAGCCATCTCTGGGCTTTATTATGCACTGTAAAATAATTCTGGTAACAATGCTGAAAGACAGCAATTGTATATGACATGTTTTTTAGTTTATAAACCAAGTCGGATTTAGATTTGTAAATATTTGAGGCGAATAACATTAATCACAAACTGAGCACAGTGGAGTTTTGGAGGCAAAAGGCAATTAAAAATGGCATAGACATAAAAAAGTTATTTGGGGAGAAATTCCTACCTCGGATTTTTGACACTTGCAATGATTTGTTTTAAGGGCAATGTGGTGTTTTAAAATTTTAATTTAGTTAAAGAAAAGTCAACCCCAAAAAGCTTCTCTATTGCATGGAAACCTCATGAGGCAAGCTTCAGTCCTGAGCAAACAAAAGCAGCTGCATTTATAAACCCTTGAAAAAAGGGTTTATAATGCAAACGCTGCTGTGACCTTAACTCCAGAGGTGCAAACAGGCTGCTGTAATAGGAAAATTATGCATTAAAACAGAATGGGGTTCACAGAATGTTTTAAGATTTCTATTTGATCATGTTTTGTAGCCTTTGCAGTTTCAAATAATAAATAAGCCTATGCAATTGAATGAGAAAGAAGCTTCTATTTCTTCAAAACACTTAAAATGGGTGAATTGTATGGTATGTATACGATATCTCAATAAAGCTGTTTATAGCGAAACAAAACAACATATTTCTGTGAGGAGCAAAAACAGGGTGCAAGTGGTATCCTGTCACTCATTAGTAAAGAAGTAATGCTTGCAGTCCAGGAATGTTTAAGCTGCAGGGTTACTCACAAAACAGTTCTAACATTTTCAAATGTTAAATAAAATAAGCTGCACCCTTGAAGCAAAGAAACACACCTTCAATGTGGTACAACCATTTGCTGGTGATATATCTACAAAATACCTAATTTTCTAAAGCTCTTCAAGGAAATCTAAGGATAGATTATATAATCATTACATCTGAATCTTAAGAAGGAAAGAAGGGAGAGGGGAGGGGAAAAGTACAGCAAAAGGAAAAATGCAAGGAATGATATTGGCATGAAAGGAAGCAAATCCAATAAAAAATAAAGTAAGGGTTTAAGCCCGTTAAAGAAAGGGGAAGATGAGGGGATCTTTCCAATGAAATGTTTAATATCTTAATATTCTAAAAGAAAAAAGAGTAAGAGAGTAAGAAAAGTCTCCAAGATAAAAGACTAATGAAATATTCAAGTAGAAGATTTAATACCACTAGAATTTGAAAATAGATGAAAGAGAGAGTGAGTTTTTGTTAATGTGAGTGAAAATCAGAACTTAGTTCAGAAGTTAATATTAGGGTACTGTCATATGGAAAATCAAATCCAAACTTTCAGCACTGTCTGAGATTCTAAGGGCCAAAACCGATTTCACTGGAAACTCTATAGTTGCAGCTTCTTTTGGGGAAGCTAAGGCTCATGTAAGACATAAGGAGCTTCTTCATCCCCCCTCTCCATACCCCCCCCCCAGTGCTTCCACTCAGGAGTTTTCTTAACATTTGAAAGACAGAGAAACATCTGGATAAAATAATTTTTAAAAATGCTGATCCCTTATCAATTTTCATTTACACAAGGAAATCCCAATGGGTTTTCAGTTTTTGCTTTTGGGCTTTGGAACTAAGACAGAATTTGGATATTCACAATGATCCTGGTGTGGGGACAACAGAAAGAGTGTAAGTTTTAGGAAAACAGGTCATCATCTGGTTCTAGAATTGGGATGGCTATGATTTATTCTTCTGTGGACTATGGTGACTTTTCGTTTTTGAGAGGTAAATTGATACAAATGGCCCAAAGGCAGTCATGATAAGTCATGACACTGCCAAAGAATAGCCTCTGAGAGCCCTCTCCTGACCCTGTGGGTCCTGAATGAGTAGCTCGCTCTGTTGAAATGCCAAAAGCATTCAAACAAAATGGAGCCCATCGATGGAGATTTTGTGCTGGGTTTTAACTGGGCTTGTGCACGGATACCCTCAGCATTATTAATTGGGCAGAATGAGTGCAGGACCAGTACTGTCACTGTGATGGGGGACTGGGGGGAGGCAGTCACAGGGCTACAAATGTCCTAACAACGTCAGCCTCTGGGATCTGAACCCCAACCTCATTGACACTCCAGGCACACTGCTGTTTTCTCTCAGAACTTTTCTTTAGCTCAAGAGCTCAAGCTATAGAGTGATTCTGAACTTTCTGTTACCTTCCTCTCACACCACCTGAAATAAATAACTAAATTTTGAGGTTTATGTAAAATCCTTAGCAATATCCATGTCTGAAAAGAACAGATCAAGCACACTTTCTGACAAAAGAATGGACATGCATGGGGGGGGGGGGGGAGAATGGAGCACAACCAGCAGCACTGCTCCATGATGAGTATGGAGTAATGAAGGGGAAGTTGGTAATGGGGCTCTCTCTGGGCAGGAACATATCTGACTGATTATCCAGTAAATTTAAAAACAAAAGCAAGGGGTATACGTGCAAATGGAGAATTTCTGAATTCAATTTCCTCAGGAATGGCCAGTCTTCTAGCTCTGAAATAGATCCTCTTATTTTGAACATACTCTTTCTTTTTTAAAAATTAGTATGTATATATTTTTAATGGAGGTGACATTGGTTTACAACGCTAAATCTGATTTAGGGGTACAGGTTGACACCTCTTCAGATGGCATAGCATTTCCTTCTCATGTTGATTCTTCGGCTAGATGTAAACACCACTTGCCTCTCCCCTTTTCTTTCCTTTTTCCCTGAGTAAAAGTGTAAAATGAAAACAAAAAAGATTCTATAAATACCCTATATCTAGCAGAAGAGCTAATTCTGGTAGGAAATGAACATTTTCACTTTTATTGCTTTCTTTGGGGGACCTATATAAGGGAAGATCATCAAGAGCCTTAATTCTTAGAACTTTCTGCTTGAATATGGGACCTTGCAGCTATAGGTTGGGGGGGGCCAGCCCTGCTTCACCTGTTGAAACGGTCAGTAATTCTACTGCTTCCCCTTACCCCCAATTCTGCTGTGTCCCCCCCAATTCTGCTGCTCTCCCCAATTCTGCTGTGTTTTAACAAAGAAAACTTGTTTGATGATTAGGATACTTTCTTCTTTTCAATGTGATTCTCTCGGAAGAAGCTAGCTAAGTAACTTATTCAAGGGAGCAAAGCTATTTTTAAGACTGTTGACACAACTTGGGGCACAGTGCAGAGGGAGATCTAGAGAAAAGGCAGAGGGAAAGCAAGGCACGGAATGTTTGTATCCTGAGACAACTGTCTGGAGGGAGCAAGACAGGGATGGTCAGGGATGAGGATTTGATCCAGGACCATGAGAAGGGATGCCAGATTTCACAACCAGGAAAGCAGGGGTTTCTGGCAGAATGCTGTCGAAAAGATGTTTCTGAACCCAAAAGAGAAACTAGTCCTTTGCAACACTGGTACCATTCTCAAAAAAAGCAGGTAACAGGAGATGGAAGATTGCCTTCAGATCTATAAACCAGCAAAGTTCTCCAAATGACTTGGATCCAGTACAGACATGCAATAAAACAGCTAGCTGCTTACAAGTGTATGTCAATTACAGAGCTCCTCCCAATGATAAATTGAATTCAGTTTGGAAGAGATAACCCAAACACATTATTAAAAAATCTAAATATTCACCAGATGATTCACACCAACCCAGCGCCAAATCTGGGTCTCTGCTGCCTTTGCAGAGGCAAGATTTGACTCGGCTTGGACTGAGCACAAAAAGTACATAACACAGAAACAGAACAGGGACTGACACTTGCAGAAACGCCTTGCAAGCATGTAGATACAAATAAAAGACAGAGCAGAACAAATTGTAGCCATTCACTCCAGCTACAGTTTTATAATCTCAATGCTCCCTGTTACCTCTGTAATGCATTTTTAAACTAGCAATATTGAAAAATTGAAGCTTTAGTGTGGGTTGCGGAAAGAGATGCATGTGTTTTCAGACCAGGATGGTTCAGGAGCGATATAAAAGCTACCTGGAATTTTAAATGCAATTATTTTAGATTAGAATATTTGGATTGAAAGATCTTGAGGGGATTGGTTTTGATAAGACGGTCCCACCTGACAGGAGCTGTCACCACTCGGGGACTCTCTGTTGTCAACTAAGGATGAAAGGCCATCATAAAGAATTAACTTCAGCTTTTAAACAGTTTGAAAATGTCGGCGAGGTCAGGGAAAGTAGGTCTCTTTATATGGCATATTTACCTGATGAGCTTTTGTGTAACAATATGTTTTTACTTTCCATTCAAGTTAGTGTAAAATCATGGCAATTGATCACAGGCTAATGACAGCTGACACTGAGACACTATGATTGGCTGAGATCTGTGTCAATCATGGCTCCTTCGGGTAGAGGCAGAGCTTAACAGATCTAATAGCAGTAATTGGCAACTATGGAGAAAACCCTGCTAGGTCTCCTTTTGCATTTTCCATAGCCATTTATTTGGTTTCCAGTTACAT
This sequence comes from Uropsilus gracilis, assembly GCA_004024945.1. NCBI lineage: Eukaryota > Metazoa > Chordata > Mammalia > Eulipotyphla > Talpidae > Uropsilus > Uropsilus gracilis. The sequence continues at coordinate 72,931 of PVHY01000582.1, forward strand.
GGAAGCCAATTTAAAAGCTTTTATAACTCGTACCTCACTAGTGGACCTATTGTTCATATGTTCTCCTGGGGATAGCCTTTGCAAAATTCAACACACCACACACACACACACACACACACACACACACACACACACACACGCGTGCATGCACACAGTATCAAACACTAAATGTAAATAATGGCTTGTATTTTTTTTTAATAAAAGGAAACTTGGATGTTATTTATTATGCTCACCTTGGTAAATTCTTTGGAAAGACTTGTCTGATTTAATATTATGAGGAACTTTAGTTTCATTTTAAACAACACGAGGCCTGAAGGTGCTTTTGCATTTCTGATGTACGGTCCTCCTTCTAAAGAGGAAAATGATAAGTTAAAGCAAGTTCAAGTACTATTGTAGCAAGCTAATTCCCTTTTTCCACATGTGATTCAGAGAGAAAGGTCAAGCCAGCTGTCACTTCTCTCTAACGGATGCTCAGAGTCTGTGTGCACCGAGCATGATATATTTAAAAGAAGCCAAGCACTCGGCCATTTTCTGCATCGACTGTATTAATCATAAACCTTCCATCTTGGGCTGAAGTGAAAGATTAAGTGCAGATGAGTTTGTAAACAGCAAATGCACAAAGTTCTTTCTGTTCATAAGCCAAGCTCCTATTTCTCCACCATTTTGAAACGTAAGTAACCCGTGCAACTGCAAGAAAGGGGCTTTGCCATCAGCGGAGATTTATATGATGGGCTGCCTCTAACGTGGGACCTAGTTCCCCACCACTCAGACAGCTGATTCCTCTTCAGGCTCTGACAGTCAGGTGAGGGAAACAGCAAAGGGCAAATAAAAGGCACGGAGTATTTCAGACAAATACAAGGCAGGCATCCTTCCAGGAGAAGGTACTAAAATAAAATATACACCAGGGAGCGTACAGGTACATAGTGTCTCTCCAAACTACGTAAAGACCATGCGGTATACATGTCTGCATGTTAAGTGAATCATCCTTGATAATTTTAGAGTTACTGAGGTCAAAACACAATTAAAACATATGAAAGACAATACCAGCAAGACCATTTACTCCAGTGCTTTAAATGCAGGCAAGAAATCCATACAATTTATATAACAGAGACTTTTACAAGGGATAGAGATGCCTGAAACATTGGTTCCTTATTAAAAGTTCTAGAAAAATACATACAGTCATCTGGACTAGGATTAGTCAAATCTATTGTCTTTATTAGAACTGCTTCCCCCCCCAGGAGAAAGTCAGTAAGTAAAACCTCCTTTGTAGGAAATCATACACCACAGGAAGGACTCTGAAAATGTTGCCCTGATTGAAAACAAAAAACAAACTTTCACTGTCAATTAGAATTGACAGATTTCCTGAGGAGGAGAAATGACAGCAGCTTCCTTCAGTTGTCCAGACGCTGTCCCTTGGATTCACACCGCCTGATTTGGGTGTCTGAAATAATGTCCTTGTCATTTCTCCTGGGTTCCAAGGCGGGGCTGCATGCAAGCTCTCGTGGCATCACACATTGGCCTACCAGGCAGCCGAGCCACTTCTTTCTAAGTCATTAACTAATGTTCAGGCGCTGTCAGATCACTCATACAGAAAATCCATGCCACCCACAGGGCCTCCTTTTGCCTGGCAAGTGAATTTGCTACAACTGGACACCAACTAGACACTGCTGTCCAGTGTCTACACGCCCATCAATAACAGCTATCATTACACAAGGCATTTAGGGCAGTTCCTCAAAGCCGAGCTCTCTGTAATATCCAGGTTGTTAGAGGCAAGATCACCCTTACTTGACTACCTCTGCCCCAGCTAAATGCCACCTCACCCTGGCACCAGAAACTCCCCCATAGTTACAAATACAAAGAGAGAGAAGCTGCCTGGGACTCTTTCACGATGGGCTGGGTGCTCGGTCTGATCCTTTACTTTGCATTATGTGCTATTTTCTCATAAGCTTACAGAGCAGGAAAGGGGCTCCATTTACGGACAAAGCTGCTGAGGTCCAGAGGACTTCAGTACCCAAGGTTCCACAGCTCATAATGAGTTTGTATGCAAAACTGAGTCTCTCCTTTTCTTCCCACCCCCAAAATTGAACCTCTTTTATAGGAGAAAAAAGCACCGAGAAGTGCTTTTTAAAGACGCGTATGTAGATTTCAAACCACAGAGAGATAACGGTGACGCCAACTCCTATATTTTATATCACAAACATATTTCTCTTGATGGAAGTGGTTTTGCATTTTTAAATAGGCAAAATGAAGTCTGTGCAGTCTTTGAAGGTGAAGCCATGACCCCAAACTCAGGTTGGTTGTAAAGATAGGAGGCGAATGCCTCGTATCTTTAGAGCCAACAGTCTTAACCCTGGGTTCTCCCTAACCCCCAGTTCATTTTCTGTTACACTCCTTCAGGAGTTTAACTTGCACTTTCTGCAGCAGAATACTGGGCTAGGATGTGACATGATGCATGAAGGCAATTGGACGATGACTTGTCACAGCTGACTGCCATGGGTAATTTAGAGAATGCTTATGGAGGGGTGGCATATTTTAAAATCAAGAATGTCTTAGACTATGGGACAATGACCAACTTTATATCCATGGCTGTTTAAGATGGGAAGCTAAGAAAAATTAAATCGAAAGGCCTCCAGCCAAGGACACCTTCAAAATTCTACCCAGAGCTATACAAAAATTAACAAAGATGAGCAGCACGGGGAAAATAAAATCATAGGCCTGTAAAGCTCCTGGCATTTCTATCCATAGTTTTACCTTTGGAGAACTCAGATAGTCAATGTTCTTTGAATGGCTCACGGTGAATACCCTACAAAGGTCATAGCATCTTTTGCTTCTTTATCAAGTCTTCTTCCACTGTGTCCTGATACCCGGCCTCAGCCGAAGACTGCAGGCCATCCCACCTTCTGCCTCACTTGGATATCTCCAGGAAGGTCTGGCATCATTTCCTGGCAATCAAACTCCACCTCACTCCTCACTCCCCATGAAGTGAAGACTGGTTTTTCTGAGTATCCACAATAGTCTTCATTCCACACCTCAATTTTTCATCATGGGATGCCCTAGGAACTAAGAGCTTTGCTTTGGTTGTTTCTCGACTCCTTTTAGGAGGCTGACTTTACTTCTTTAGTGACTTCAAAACCTCTATCTCATTATTAATAAAGATATGGACATTATTCAAATGCTTCATTTAACCCACAGGCTGCCCTTAAAATCTCAGAATGACTGCTTCATAATCTTGGGATTATGACTCTTAACCCCAGGATCTTAGAGGGGGCAGAAGAAGAATGTTCTGTTTGGGTTGCATCCTAAGAACAAAAGCACAAGTATAATAGCACACATCTGTTTCTTGAGTTGAGATTTATAAGTGGAAGCATTGATTTCAAGTGTCAAAGAAACATAAATATTGTTTCTAGTGCAGGAAATGAAAAACAAAACTGAAAGGCTTTGTCAACATTTCCACTGGGAGACTGTCACTCACCAACTCCAACCTTCTTCACAAAATTCTTGTTTGGTTTAAAGTAATCATGATGCTTCAGCAGCCTTGAAGAATGGAGATAGAAGAGATGGAGCAATAATATCTCCACAGCTAGGACATCCTAGACATTTCTAAACATTTTCTTTAAATAAAGAGTTGCTGATTTGAATGAATAAAATTTACAGTGTCCTGTAAATAGAGTGGATGCAGTGTATGTGAGAGAATTTAGGGTTATATGATTTTCTTTGTCTTTTCCTTCCCAAGCTCATCATTAATCCTTTCCCCTTAAGTTGAAAATAATGCCTTAGTTTCACTACATCTCTTATTTTTCAATGCTCTTCACTCAACTATTGACAATATAGTCAAAGATTACATCAGATTCTACTTAAGAGATTCCAAAATTGGTCAAGGAATTAAGAGTAAGGTTTTAAAACTGATCATCCTAGATGAGTGGAAAATAGTTGAGCAAAGAATGGAATTGGAACGCTGAATGACGTTCAAGTGACTCCTAGCCAGCCCCTTAATGACCTAAGGCAATTTGTTACATCATCCTGCATCATGGTTTCCTATTGGGAAAAATGCAGATCCTAGTAAGAATCCTACAAGGCCCCTGTTACATCTAAGTATAACAATGAATGCTAGTACCTAATCCCAAAGGCCTTGATTATGTGAAGAAGGGAAATGGGGAAAGTTAGAAGAAAATCCTACTTTTCTATGGTTCAACAGATTTTCTCCATCTTGTCTCAGGTAATTATCCCTTACATCTCCTTTAGGAGTACTAACATCTTACCATCTCTCTTCTGCATCCTTAGCTCCTATACTTCGCCACCCAGCCTTGCCAAATTCCAGGTTCCCAGGCCTTCACAAAGTACTGCTAGATAAAACAAATATTTTATTAACAGCCTGTTCCCAGGTGCTACAAATGTTTCACCTGAAATGAAAGTAGAAATTCATATGGTCTTCCCCTGCAGCAGTCTCATTCTCTAGCAAAATAGAGGTTTAATTAAGGTCAAACCTCCCCAGCTATATCTGAGGATGAATTTAGGTCAGTTGAAACAGATATTCTAGTTAATTTGATCTAAATGGTTGTGTTTATTTGGGGACGGAGGCAAAGGCCTTTAAAAGATGGAAGTTCCCAGCTAAGTGGGGATGTACAGGCAGTATTCAAAGTTTGAATTCTACGGAGTAGCACACTTCTCAGGAAAATAATCCATAAAAGTTCAGAAAAGAATATAGAGTTGCTGAAGAGCACAAAAGATGAGGATGGTTAACAGGTGTTAGTGAAGTGGGAACGCCCTGAGGTACACAATAATGCAATAATGCAATATAACTATAAACACATATATATGCAAATTTTTTAATTAAATTAAATTAAAAAAAGAAAAGCAAAAAAATATATAGAGTTGCATAATCCTCAACTTTAAGCATCCACAAAAAAAAAAAAAAAAAAGAATGCTATATTTTTGGTAAAACCAAGATAGGGAAGGATATTTATTAGCTTAAAGGTCCTAGATCTCCAACTAGAAATGAACTGAAGTCTTCTAGGAAACAATTTGAGTCTCAGAGGAAAATATACACACCAGAGTCCAAGAAACAGTATAGGACAAGAAAATTTTAAATGCCAACAGAGCTAAGAATTGCTTCCATAAATGCTAATAAAGAAGCATTTTTTATGGAAGGGAAAGCAGAGAGATAAACATATCCTTTTTCTAGGACTTCCACTCTTGGTGTTTTTTGTTTGTTTGCTTGTTTGTTTTTGAGACTAGGTCTCGCTATGCTGCCTGGGATAGTTTTGAATCTGTGGACTCAAGTCTTGATTCCAAATCTCAGCCTTCCAAGTAGCTGAGATTACAGGCCTGCAGCACTGCACCTGGCTTGTTTATTATTCTTCATTTCCCTCTTGTTTCTATTTCAAATTGTCCTCACCTGTCTGGCACTTCCCTCAGCAGGACTCTACAGATTGAGGTGTAACATTTTCTCTACTTCAGAGTGTTCTGGGCTGCTTCTGTTGACTAGAACCCTGTTCATAAGCCGGATGCTAGGGAAAACAACATCCTATTTTAGTAACAGATCCAGGTTTTGTGGAATTTGAAGTGTATAGAGTTTGGAGGGTTCTCCGAAAGAAAGGAATAAGGAATTTAATATTTACTTAAAATGAGAGGAAAAAAAAGCACAACAGAGCGCTAGGGGTCTTGATCATTCAGATCCTTTCTCCTCGGAGGTTTCTGCCTACTTCCTGAGCACACTGGCAGCCTTATTTTGTTCCCAGGACACTGAGGAACAGTGAGCAGGAGGAAACTTCCTTCTCCTTGTCTCCTTCACATGGCGGTAAATCCTCTCTGCACTAATTTCCAAAACAAACAACTACCAAACAAACACCAAGTGAAAAGGTAACCAGCTGTCTACCCCACGTTGCTGTCTGAACCTGGCAGAAGTATTTTCCACTTAAATAAAGTCCATTGTTCATACTCTGGTACCTCGACTGGAACTGGATGGTTTTCTCCGTCCAAAAGGCTAGATCACGGATTCCAAAAGAAGTTGCCTAATTGTAACACTCAGAAGGGCACGTTGTTGCATTTTGAAAGTGCAACATACTTCCCATCTAATTCAAACCTGTGAACATTAAACTTAAAGACTCTCTCCAGCTTCTGTTAGTGACAGACAGGGCTCCCCAAGGGGTGGCTGCCTTCAAAGACAGGTAAATGAGGGCCCATATAAAACAGCCAAGTATTGATGTTGTAGTAAAATTCCAGAAAAATACATTGGCAGACAAGTAAATTTGTCACTAATAATTTAATGTAATTTCCCTAAAATGGAGGTAATAGGTGCTCAGGGAATACACCTCCAGGGTTTACATCAAATGTGCATGTGGAAAATCGTGAAATAATATTTTTTTAGAATGTAGATGCTTTGTCTGACATGTTGGTTTATGATGAAAATTATTCTTCCAAAATGAAAATGGGGAGGGGAGAATGTAACCTTCCCAAACACACGGATCCTTTAGCTCCCAAACCTTCCCTGGTGGTGGCACTTGAGAAGCAATGAGTGACTGGAAGCAGCAAACATTTGTTTGCATTTTATTTCACCCTTAAAATGATGTACTACAATTACCAAATATTAATGAACCAATCATGTTGCAAATAGTATTTCCTGTGTCACTCTGAGTTATAGAATCTAATATTGGGCTCATTTGAAACATTCCAAAGTTGCATATTTTTTTCCCCTTTGCAAAGTGACAGTTCAAATTGTGTTTAGTTGCATCCGTCCAACCATGAGCAAATCAAGTATAAAAATTTCATTTTGTCTAAGTGTTAATGCAATTTTTTAAGCTCATATCCTAGGATGGCTCTCTCTGCACTGTGCTGGATGATATTGGATGCTGCTTAAACACTATTATCAATTATATTACATGGTGCCAGAAAATTTTAAAATAGCACTTGTTTGGAACTCAAGTCATGAAGTTCCAAGAAAGGAAAAATTACAAAGCAGAAAAAAAAATTCTTTAGCTTTTTCAAATGCACCCATGTTTATGTTTTCTATTACAAATAGGCCGATTCCCAGCTATAAATCTGAATTTCATTGCCGTGATCGTGGGTTTAATATGAAAAAAAGACCTGCAGTGCGCTAAGGCAATAAGGAGAGACGCAGCTGCCAAGAGCTTAGCAGCTCGATGGAACGACCAGAGACCCAAATCAGGGGCAGGAGGGAGGAGAGGAGGAAAGGCTTCAAGAGAAAAGCAGCCCCCAGGTAGAACCATCAAAATTATGAATTAATAGAAAAGCCAAAATTATAGAATGTCCATCATTTTTCTATAGAATATTGACAGAGTGAAATGAATTCAGCAGATAATAAAGAATCTCTCCCCCCAGTAAGAAAAGCGGGGTGGGGGGGAGGAGAAAGAAAGAAAGCAGCAGTCAAATATACCGGCTTCATAAGCACATTTCATCAAATGTGTGAGCTTAATACAACTGCCAGGGAAAAGCCTGATCCAATTTTGTATGAGGTCACCGTCAGAGTCCCTGGCTGCTAATGTGCCTCTGCACTCCCTGATTTCTTCCTCCAGGTAGTGAGACCAAATGCTGCCTCATGCTTACAGACATTTCTTCTTCGCCCAGATCCAATCTCACATGCACTTACACGCCCAGGACAGATGTGACTGTCATAATGAATGCTAATGGAGAAAGTTGCCAAATAATGTCGATTATGGCCCCATTTTCATGGACCCAGAGCATGGGAAAATTTCATCTTTCCTATTACATTTCCAATGACTGTTCTACACATTCTGAAAGAAAGAAAAAAAAAAAAACCTAATTTTTATCTTAGGTGTCTGAGAAAAATGTCTTTGGAATCTAAAGTCATTTAAATACAGCAGGTATAGAGAGCTACAAAAAACCTGGGCCAGGCTTTTTATTGACTTAACTCAGCCACAGCAAGATCTGTACCAGTTGGGTTTGTAAATCAGGCATGCAAAGTCTGCTCGATTTTTAGGAGACAGCAGTTTGTACAAACTCGTTATGTTTTTCTGATAACTGGAAATAAAGAGTAACCACTCCACCAATGAAAAAGCACATGTCTCACAGTCAGGTAACAGTTCATACCTGCCTGGTTCAATGTGTTCCCACTTAACAAAGTTTAAATGTAATAGAATCAACCTGATCTCTCCTTCCAGTTCAAGGTTCTGGCTGCCTTTCCTGATTGGGGGATCCATAAGAGCATTAGTTGAAGGGCCATATCCTAAGACACCACTGTATGTGAGGAATTATTACCTGTTTCTAGAATGCACCATTCAAGTAACATTTGAGGAGAAAATAGAGAATAGCAAAAATAATAATAATAATAATAATAATAATAATAATAATAATAAGAAGAAGAAGAAGAAGAAGAAGAAGAAGAAGAAGAAGAAGAAGAAAAAAAGAAGACTAGAGAAAATAGCCTCTCAAATACTTTTCTGTGTTTTCGTGGTCTGAACAAGGGACCTGGCTGTAAACACTGCAGACAAGCTGCATTTCCATTACAATGGGAATTTGTTCCAGCCCTGAGGCTGATTCAGTAGGTCCAGGATATGGCCCAGGACTCTGCATTCTAGCAACTTCCAGTTGATAACAGTGAGTTATCAATCAACAAGAAACAAAATTCTTAAATGACATCAGCACTGAAGACTAAATAATACAGCTAACACTTCAGAGTGATGGTTCTCACTTCCGGTTGGGCAGGGCCAATCTACATTCCTCCAGATGAAAGTGGCTGAACAGAAACCAATGAGCAAACCAAGCCAGGAAAAATGACAGTCACAACAACAGAACTCTCCCTGACTGTGGTTGCCTCGGAATCTATCTGTGCCCCCAAACAGGTCTCCACCTTTGTGAGCAAATTTGTAAAGGAAATATGTACTCATATTTTCCAATCTTAAACCAAGATATATATATATATATACACCGAGTCTAATCTACTTATATGAAAAGGCTAACAAAGATATTAAAATTAAACTATATTTAGACATTCATTTGATGAATGGCCTTCATTAAAGATAATTCAGTGACATGAAATGGGAACCACCCACCACATCCAGCACTGTGATTACCAAGAAAGGGCCTCCTGCCCCTTGCTGCCAGCACTGTTTTCCTCTACAGTATCATCCTTCTTTCCACCTGCCAAACATCCTGCCTACCTTCAGTGCTCACCTCAGGTTTTCCATGCCTGAAAGATTCAGCAGCCCTCCTATCCTTCAACTGCTTTCACTCACTGTTGGGCGGGGCTATCTACATTCTTTCTAAACCAAATGGGAGCAACTGAACAACTGAATAGGAATCATCCAGCAAGGCGAGGGGGGGAATGAAAAACCCACTATGACTTTGGCTGTTTTGGATCCATTTGTGTCCCAAACAGATTTCTACCTTTACACAGAAATGTGTCCCCATATTTTCCAATCTAAAACCAAGATCTGTCAACTATGGTGGTACTCTTTTGGGGGGATGTTCTCTCTTTTAAGTCATACTATTGTTTGATTTGCTTTCCAGTTGTTTCATTGAATTTAAACGATCTCCCTCTCAACACTTTCCGTGAATATTTATTTAAAGCCTATTTTGTCCGAAGCTCTGTGCTTGGAGTAGAGGATAAAGGGATAAAGAGGGACTTTATCATGTACTTCTGACGTAAATATCTTTGTCCCCTACATCAAAAATGTATCATACTATTGCAGAGATTACTGGCATGCTGCTTACTTTTTGTTTAAAAGCATGTGCTGCTATGATTATGAAAATAAAAGTACTTACAAAGTGTGGGAAGATTTTGCCACAAGAGAAGACAATTAAGCAGCTTAGAACAAATTTCACAAAAGGGTAACTGGCAACACATATGCAAAGATACAAAATAGACAACAGGAAAACGGATACAGAGTCTCCAAAAAGTTGAAGATTGTTCCAGTATGGGGACAAGCAGAGAAGGAGATGATAATGAAGAGGGAGACAGGGACCACATCATAAAGGAACCTCTCCACTATACACTATACTAATGAGAGATACACTTGGGTATGTGTTTGAGTAAGACCAGTCTGTTGAACAAGTAGAGAGGAACATATCACAGACTCCTTAGTATCTTCTTAAAGCTGTAAGGTTTGAGGTACAGAGATGGGAACAACTCAAAACCTTTTGAGCTAGTCCAGAGAAAACTGACTTGTGTTCAGTTCCTGTGAAGGAAGAATCTTGCAAAAATCTGCAGTGGCTGTCTCTCTAAATCATGTGTTTGTATTAACGATCACACCTGGAAAGACCTGACTTACTCTAAGAAAGCAACAGCTAATGAGAAGTCTCGTGAGAGGTGCTAGACGCAAGCAGGATGAACTAAAAGGCAAAAGGCTGGGTTCCTTGAGGTCAAGTATTTTATCGTGTTGATGTTGTTATCCAGCACCCAGCACAGCACACCCAAGCAGTGCTGATGTAGTTTAATTGTTCTGCTGAACAGTGTTCCGAGTATCAACCTCCAATCTGTGATTCCTTGGCTCACATGTGAGAATAAAGAAGGCCATTTATAAACTTACTTCATTATCAAATATACCATGGTACTATACTTTTAAAAAAATGATTGTCACTCCAATGTTCTTCTCCATAATACTGTCTAAATTTTTTTAAGCAGTTATGAAAATTTAGATGATTTCTGATTTGAATGTGCACATCTATTTATTCAGAGGGAAAAAAAACCACCCATTTTTAAAGCATCTATTTTCAAGCTTGAGAAAACAGTCTGCTGCAAAAAACAACAGCAACAACAACAAACAAACAAACAAACAAAAAACCTGTCTCAAATGAATTTTTATTTGACCTTAAACAAGTGTTCTTCACCACGAGAGCAGGGGGTTCACAGAGTTGGGGTAGGAGGGGAGTTGTAGCATCCTAAGCCTGAGCAGCTGGATTTTCTCAAATCTAGAAATCCTCATTTCTCTTGACAGTACCATACTAGGGTCTACCTTGACCCGACTAGCTAGTCAGTACACTAACACTTGATTTGACTAAATGTCTAGCTTTAGGGAGTATCTGTCGTTATTTTAATTGTTTTGAGTCAACCTGGTAAACCTTTGAATTTCCAGCTACATGATGAGTCTATTTCTCCCAGTGGTCACTGGCCATTAAGCCCCTTAAATAAGCTAAAGTGCAGAATAAAGAGCAGATGGTATTCAGAACCAGAGTTCTCAGGACACTCCCAGCCAGGGTTGAGAAGGCCAGGATTCTGCCACCTACTCAAGGGACACTGCCACGGTTAGGTCTGCAGAAAGATGAATGTGTGCCCAGTGAGCTCTAGGAAAGAAAGGGTATGTGGTGGTATTAATCCTGATCCAGGAGGACAATGAATGTACAATGCACATACTGCCCCACACCTGCCGTCACACACTGTAATAAACCCCCGCTGGTGTTCCCGTGACAAAGTTGATCCCAGAGGATAGACAGCAGAGATGGGAAATATAAATCTGTACCAACAGCCAGCCCTCGCCTCCCTCCCCTGCACAGTATGTGTGTGTAGACAAACAAGGCCGCCGATACGTAAATACCACATGAGATGCCATCCATCTCCTGCGGCACATTCTGTTTCCATACATGCTCTGTATGTTGCTTGGAATTTCATACAGTATTCAGAAGGACTGCGCTTGGCCAGCCCTTTGTTCGGTGAAAGGAAGCAGGGGAGGGTGGTCTGACTCTAACGGATTCAGAGTTTGTATTTCCCTTCTTCAGGTAAAAAAAAAAAAAAAAAGAAAGAAAAGAAAAGAAAAGAAATCAGCTTCTTAAAATTGCTTTGCTGGTGTTTATGATTCATATTACTAGCAGGGCAACCTCTACACCCAAATTGAAATTTCATTTATGATATTGTGAACTTAATATGAATAAAGGCCTAGTGTTTTCCAAGGCGCCCAAGAAAGATGCACCTGCCGCCGGGCTAATCACAAAAAGGAATGAGGAGGTGGAGGCTGGACGAGCATAATAAAAGACAAAAGCAAATCCAAACGCCACCAATTGATATGGAGTCAAAAAGCAATGAGAAGGGGGAGGGAGAACCACTGTGTGTCCATCACTTGAGCTGGCAAGATGGACATAAAGAGATGAATTGAAGGCATGCTTGAATTCCTGCCACTCTCCCTCGCTAGCTTGGGAATCCTACGAGTTAAAAATATGATTGGGATGACGAAAAGGGCTCCCGTGGCAAGACAGGTTGCACGCTAAATGCAAAGCCTGCATGGTGGTCGGAGCAGAGAGTTCCTTTCAACCGCACAAGAAAGAGGTAATGGAGGCAACGGTACAGGTTTAAGCATTTCATGTAAATGAAAATAAAAACCACAAAAACTTTTCTATCTTTGGAGCATTTGGCTAATGAGTCACTAAAACCTTCCTCGGGACATCCATCACTTCTATTGCAGAGACTCCACTGCACACTCGCTCTAATTGGTCTAGACAGGTGTCATGGTATTTCAGCACAGTGGGGGGAAAAATTCCAGAGCTTTTCTTCAGTGAGAGTGAAAGGTAGACACTTTGGAAAATGTTAGTCTAATTTCTACCTTCTGGGAAACAGTTTACATTTAGCAAGGAAATCAAGACAAATGAAAGTCTCTAGATTTAATCCCACCTTCCCGAAGAGACCTTTGTATGCGCAAAAGGGCAGCTGGAAATTAATGCGATCATACGGAGGGGCAGAGCCGACGCTCAGGAGAAAACACATTTTATCTGGGGATCTCATTTCACCTATATTGTTTTCCTAGAACAAGCAAAATTAAATACAGAATGCTGCACATCTCAACTCTACTTTGCCACAACGTGACTGAGGACAATTTCACACTGTCAAGTGATTTTAGGAGCTGCTCAGTATCTTCCATGCTACTGGGTTTCACCAGACCCTGTGCTTCTTAAGAGGGGGGAGACAGACCAAAACCTGGAGAGAGGCCAGTCTGAGGCTCAGACCTGCCAGCATCTGTGGGCCAGAACAATAGCTCGTTAGTGATGCTTTAAAGTCATATTTCAACGAAGATGTCACATAAGTAAACATCAGTCAGGAAAGAGAAAATTCAGCTGGCAGCTCAGTGGATGCAAACTCACAGAAGCATAGTAAGTCCGAAGAGCTCAAGTTAAAGACAGAATTTCAGAATAAACTTTCAATGTCCTGACTTCTCAGGAGAAATCTTGTAGCTGCTTAAAAATACTTAAAAAAAATCTAATTTGGAAGGGAGGAGGTGTCTATACAATAATAATAAGTATAACAATACTTATTATTAACAAAACTTATTAAAGTTTCCCAGCAAAAAAAAGGGAACAAGAGTTTGTTTTCTTTGGCTTATTTTCACTCTATGATAAGCCCTCGTTTCTAACACACTAGGCTGTAGACGCTTACATGGGTGTTGCACATCTGTGTCTCAGCCTTCCCAGAGAACATATTTCAACATGGAGCAGTAATGAGAACCCATGAAGGTGATATGCCAGATGGATGAAATGAGGCATCGCCATGCAGAGTTGTTGGGGATGCCCAAGAGAAATCTGGAGTTAGGCCTCAAGTCAGGTATAAATTTAGGTGTAAATTTTACTGACTTCCTTGATTTATAGGCAAAACTTCTCTGAAACCAAGAAAGCACATCCATACCAAATACAGCCTGGAAAGATCCATTCTTTCTCTGGATATATTAAAAATTCACATTATTACTTAACAATTCATAATGCAGCAATCAGAACTCTAAAGGTTGAAGAGAAAATCAATGCTAGAAAAAACAAAAAAGAGGAAATTCTGGCCTAATCTAGGGGATGGTAATACTTAAAATAATCTTTACGTAGCTATCACCCTATCTTTCCCACTCATGTGTCAGTTAGCTAGATTTCATTTCTCTCTATCTCTATATAAATCACAAGTCTACACATGGAACTGGGGTGAGCTAATTCAACAAGTTGGTGTCTCTGGGTCCAAAGAAACATGCTGCAAATATTTCTCTTTTTACTTACTAAGGTGTTTTTCTGTAATAAAAATGTTTTGCAACTCTAATTAAAATATGATTTTAAGCAGCAACGAGCCAGATAGAAAAACACAGAAACCAAATGGTTTCACTAATATATGGACAACCAAATGAAAGTACACAACCGGAGGGTGGGGACCAGCTGGAGCGGTCGGGGAGGGGAGGTGGTGGGTGACCCCCAGGGATTAAAATGATATGAAATATAAATAAATTATTAAAAAATATGATTTTAAATAAAGTAAATAATTTTACTTAAAGTTATTTAATATAATGAAACACTGAGAGGGAGGAGGGTAGGAGAAAGAAAGTGTCCCTGAATAGGTTTCAAAATCAATCTTTAGATGTTCTCACTAAGATGATTGCATGCAAAATATGGATATGATGGTGATTTTCTTATTTAATAAACATATACTGAACAAGCACTGTTTCTGGAGGGTCAATATGAGGTCTGAGACAAGAACAAATGTTTCTCGCCTCTAAAGTGTTTGCATATGTTTGGAAGAGGAAAACATACAAAAACTGCCTCTTGCTCCATCAACACCTTAAAATTAAGCATAGAAGTAGGTATCTGGATTTATGAAACTAGACAAAAAAATACTAAAAATACTGTAAAGTCGCATAGTACGTGGACATTGAAGGAATTTATAAGCATAAATGCAATGGCCGAAATAAATGCGAAAAGACTGGTAGCTCTGTTGTCTAATTTCTATGTTGCAAAGATCATCTTGAAAAACCTGAAAGACAATCAATGTTTCGCACAAAAATGTCTAAAGGTTGATCTCCTTAATATTTAGAGGATACAGAAACTGACAAGGAAAAAACAAAGGACAATTTTAAAGGGACAGACAGTTCGCAAGAGGAACTGTGAGTGACAGGGGTGGAGGGAACATGAAATACAGTTAAACACACAACTACATAAATGTTAATGAAATAAACAATACAATCTTGTTTTGTCATCTGTTACATTAGGATATTTTTAAGAAATTCTATTGTAATGAAAGTACAGAGATACCTGGGAGAATGATGAAAATAGTTTCAAGAAAGGGGATAAAACTATTTCCCTCTTTAGAAAATAATAGTGAGGGGAAGGTGACCAGTACTTGACAAATATTGATGATGTTTATCAAAATATTATTTCATAGAGTCAAATATTTAAAGTACCTCAAGTGTAGCTATAACCAAAGAGGAATAGTAAAATAATTATACTACATAGAGATGAGACAAAATTATCTAGTGATCCAAACAATATTCTTGACATTTTAATGATACACAGAAATAATCAAACTATGGTCCCATTAAGCCAAATCAGGATACAAAGATCTGTCTGTCTGTCTACCCATCTGTTCATCCATACATATATTGTATGGTGTCAATAATACAATAAAAAAGCATGTTACATGAAATGGGGAAATGAGTATGCTTGACAAGGTTTAACCATTATTATTTTCTTTTCTTCTAAAACTGTATCTACTCTATTTTCTCTCAGAGAATTTTCATTTCAAAGCAGTGTTTCCTCTAAACAATTGGCCAAAATTTAAGAAATGGGTCTCTAGGATCTGACCACTGATTCGTTCACTACTTTTACCAGTTACTTTCATTCCCTCTTCTCTTTAATTGAAATAGCATTGCTTGTTACATCATGTAGGACTCAGGGTACCTCATTATAAATCAACATCTGCATACGCCGTATTAAATGCACCACTCAAAGTCTAACTCCTTTTAACCCAGTTTTCGCCTTCTCTTTTGTCTTCAAATTTTTTTCTCTTCTGCCAACAATGTCTATATTCTCTCTTTGACTGCTCTTCCTGTTCCAGTTTCAAGCCCATCTCCTTTACCATGAAACTACTTGAGGGAGTTATTTACACTGGCATCTCCATTTTCTGGATATGTTTCTCTGGATTACCTTATAATTTGGTTACTGCCCTTACAACGTACAGCACTCAATCTGTTCTCAATGGGCTTAGTAATTTCCTCTTATCATCACCAATCACCTCAGAATAATGAAACTGAGTAGTTTATTTTCACTGCTCATCCTATTTGATCTTTATCATTTTTACACACTTTCCATGGGTGAGCTTATCTGTTCCCATAACTTTAAATCTACTCTCATAATTTCAGTTCTCATCTATGATAATAAAAGGCGTGACTAGCTCTCTTCTTTAGCTGGAAAATCTAGGAGATATTTTTCAGACCCCTCAAATTCATTACCTTCAAAATCCAACATAGTAGAATAAACTAGAAGAGAATATAGCCTTGACATATTAAAAGCTATCAACTGGGAATGAACAGTCAATATCAAACTTAATGATGATTTGGAAATAAAAATAAGACAAGGCTGCATAATGTTGTTGTTAATATTACTAATTTTCAATCTTGTTTTAGAAGTTCCATTCAAACCAATTAGATAAGAAAAATAACAAATATGTATATTGGGAAGGAAGAAACAAAAGTATCACTTGCCAGTGATATAATTGTGTTATCTGATAAATTAAGAAAATCAAGTAAAAATGGTAAAAGCATATGGATTATTGATAATTTGTGATAAACTGTAAAAATCAGCATCTTTTCCATATGACAGCAACAATCAGAAAAAAACATTGGTGACATCACATTTAAAATAGAAATTAGAATATGTGTTCATTAGAAATATATTTCAATATGAGTTTCATGGTACCTGTATGATAAAAACTGCAACACTTTACAGTGGGACATAAAAGAACATTTAAAGAGACCAAAGTCCTGTGCATAGCTATATGTAAAGATATACAGTGGTAATGCTATTAATTCACCTGAATTAATGAATAAATCTGACACAATTACAAAGAAAATCTCTACATTTCTTTTGGGGTGGTAGTAGAATTAATAAATGATTTCAAATTTCATTTGAAAAATAAAAACAGGAGATTATCAAGAAAATTTGGAGGAAAAGAATTAATAAGGAGAGTTTGCTGCAGCAGATATCAAAACACCTATCTCTAATCCAAAAATAAATAAATAAAATTTTGGATTGATATAGGCATATCAGTGGGATAAAGTAAGCTTTAAAGAAATATACTAGCATATAGAAAATAATTTGTACAATTAATGTGATGTTTCAAATCAACAGGAAAAGTAGCCATTATTAAATACATGGCCATAGATCATTGTCTATTGTGGGGGTAGAAGGGTGGGAATGGGGAATGAAGTTAAAATAATGTCTTCTATCTTTACAAAGATAGACTGGTGTGTGTAAATTACAATATACACAGTGCTCAAATGTGTGAGTGTAAACTTACACACAACATCCTGAGGCCACTGTAGTAATATCCCTTAAGAGACAGAAAATGAGCACACTTTGAGAGAATTTTATTCTGTGGAAAAAATCGTAAGTGTAAAATAAAGATAGATAATGAACAAACTTTTATGAAACATCCATATAAACAGATTTTAACTTTCTCAAATTGAGATTATTTTATTTTAGGAAGAGGTCTGAGTACTTTGCATAGAACAGGCTATCAAGAAGTAAAAATGGAATTCAACCAACTTGTCAATTGCAAATCACAATACCTTATTTAACAGATTAGTTTCAACTGGTAACTTCAATATTTAGATGTATGGGATAAGGCCTTTTACTTACTCTTCCCCCAGGTCCTTTCAATATTTCTAATGGTTGCAAGACCTTGGAGAGGACCTACTTTGCACATTAAAAAATATACCTTTAGCAAACATTTATTAAGTAATTTTATAAAACCTCTGTTATAGCACCTGCAAAGCAGGAGCTATGGTTCATGCATCTCTACATTCTATCACCCAGCACAGTGCCAGATACATAAAGGGCATTCAACAAAAGTTTGTGGAATAAATAAATGAAGTAGAAATCTGATATGATTCAAAACACTGTTTTAAAGATGAGGCATCTGAGAGTAAGTCTTGGGAATGACCTTTAATGGTGATGAAAACTCTTGAGGTTTCATTGGGAGGCATTAAAAAGAAAACAAGGAAGCAAAAGGAAAAAGAAAGAATAGTTGTAGGTTAGCAGTTTGTTAGACCTCCAAGTGCTCACGTAGCTGGGCTTGTGGTTCATCACACAGAAGTTGTACAGAAAATAATTCCACACAATGATCCTTTATAAGTACAAGGGCAGCATTACTTTAGTTCTTTTATTCCACCCAATTCTCCTTCTTCATACCCAAACATCTACCACCTATCAAACATCTTAGAACCTCTATTAACAGCCTATCAAGTCCACAGTAGTATATGCTGCTGGTTTTCACCGCCTTCCCTACCCACATATATTGTGCTGGAGTTTGTCTTCCCTTCTTGATTTTTTTATTGTTGTTTATGCAAGAAAAGTCACTCATACATTTTGGAGAACATAAACCCACTTGTCCACAAAGAGCAAATTCCAGACCAAGAATCTCTAAGCCACAGGTTTACAGCAGCCTCATGAGACTCAGCTGTCATTGAAGAGTTCCTTGTTGGCATACTCTGAAGAGTGATTTTAATCATATCCTTTCATGAGACTTAATATTAAAACAGAAACATAGCATGCTGCTGGGTTGTGTTTAGAGTCAGTGGCAAGGGAAGAATGAGAAATGAGGGTGTTTTTATTTTTTTTCTTTTCTTAAAGCAGGAGTTACCCCGTACAAATCCAATGGTATTAAAATCAGGTCTAAAAGCAAAGCCTCATAGACTTCCAGCTAAACATGGTAGATTGAATGTGTGTTTATCTTTGCTTCTTCTCCCAATCCTATCAAAGCAATGAGAATTTTTAAAAGGAATAATAAGAAAAGAATAAAAAAGCCATCAACTCACAAGGAAAAGGAAAATGGGAATGAAGATGACAATAGATGAGAAATGTTAATGAATCTGTAGCAGAAAGCATGCCATGAGAAGAGTAATAGTTGCCTTAGCGGAGCAGATGAAGCTGAAACAAGTTTCTAATGTGGGATGGGAAGAAAGCTGACTCTCCTGACAGAATCTAAAGAGGCAAAAATAAAGGAGGATTGGTTCAAAGTTAGTGGAAGGAGCATTTAGAACTCTGTGTTCCCTTCTCTCTTCCACAGAGTCAGGACAGTCCTTCATTTCTGCAGAAGATGAAGGTTTATTTCAGGAGGTATTTAAGCTGAAGTGGCTCTACAGCCAAGAATCCTGGGCCCTGGAGTGAAAAAAGAGCATTAAGTAGAAGTGTGCAAGCTGAATAGCATCACCCCTCAAGCCAATATGCCCTGCCAGGTTTCCAGATTTCCTCCAGTCAGAGCTCTACCCTTTAGGCAAGAAATTAGAGGTTTCTCTAAAGAAACCAAACAGCAATTGAAAATGTATCGGTCATTTGGGTATTCCAAATGGATAGGTTGTTTCCTATCCACCTGATAGCAGACAAAGCAGAAAGGCAGTATTTTAGTACCTCACTCTTGAACCCAGGAAGTCAAAGAACACAACAAATGTGAGGAAAACTGATTGACAGGAACTGAAATAAATTGCAAAAATGAACAACAAGGAAAGAGAAAAAGTAGGGAACAAAAGACAACCCCCAAATAAATCATATCTTCAGGAAAATAAGAAAAGGTTCTGTAACCATGAAATGAAAAAACATTATAAGGATATGAACAATTCAGAAACTAAAATACCATGTTTCAGAGATTATTTTTAAATTCAGGTGATGGTAGGAAGATAACAATGAGGAAATTTCCCCAAAGTAGAAAGAAAAGGCAAAAGAAAAGTTGAGAAAATTAGAGAATATATCCGAGAGGGTCCAACTTCTGATTAACAATAATCTCGAAAACAGAAAGCAAAAAGAACAGAGGTTAAAAAATTGTCAGTGAATTATTGCTGGAAAATTTTCTAGAAGTAAAGGACATTAGATTAAGAGGTCCCAAACAGAAGTCCAGTCCAATGAGTGTACACAAAACCACTGCTACATGCGATCACAAAACACCAGGAATACAGAGACGATTCTAGATGTTTCCAGAAGGGAAAGAGCAGGTCAATCAAAACAACAGAAATCATATTTACCTTTGCAGATCTAGTGACCAACCCTGTGGAGAAGAAGTACGCAGAACTCCAGAAAAACTAGGTACAGCTGGATGGAATATTTATTTTATTTTTTATACTGGTTGAGATTAATTTTTTTTTTATTTGTTTTATTTTACTTCAGATGGAAGATGTAACAGTGGAGGTTCTGGACCATATAGAAAGAAATCTTTGGGGAAAGTCCGAAAATGGGACGAGTGGGAAAAACAAACAAACAAAAAGTAAGAGAGAAATACTGTAACTTAGACTGCACATACCTAACCTAAGGCAGTAAATCCACACAGTGATTTAGGAAAGTTGGGAAAAGGAAGGCATACGATAATGTATTTGAGGACTGAACCCTTATCTATGAAAATAAGAGAGCAAAGAGTAGAAATAAAATGGATCAATTAAGGAACAGTAGCATTATTTAGACACCTATAAACACCACAAGAGATAGGCAAATAAATGAATACAAAGTAGCTTCCTTGAGGGAACAGGGTTTGGGTGGGAGGTAAATTAAGAAATTACTGTTTGTATTTGTAAGCCTCATAGTATTATTTGACTTTGCAAAAGTATATGCACATGTTAGTTTATAAAAAAATTAAATTAATAAACAAAAGTCAGTCTCTAAAATCTGGTCTCTGCAAAATACCGAGAAGTAAATAAAGTAGGGAAATCTAGCGCTGGGTTGGGATACAGAGGGCTAGTTCTCACAGTCCTCCAACTCCTTTTGTTCAGAGAATGCTGAATTGAGGCAGCTTCTGAAAACCCTTCTGCCTAATTTGTTCCTTGTCTAGGCAGCTGCTTAAGTAAGGTGGGTACGGAGGGTCATAGGTCACAGTGATTCATGAACTCACAATCATTTTAAGTTATTCATGAAGACAGCTCTGGTTCCCAATGAAACTCGTATTTTATATTAGCCAAGGGCTCATCAGACTATTTCTACCCTATGCCTGGCCCGCACTGCAGCTCTGCTCGATGTCCTTGAGAGAATACAGACTGGTCCCTCCCCTGCACCTGTGCTGGCACTTCCCATGGCTTCCTTCCTCGTAGCTTCATACATACTGCTAACACCGTAGTGCTGTTTTCCTCTCATCTAGGATCCTGTGTGCCTTTTACCCCTGCGATGATGTCACGGCAAGAATATATGTCTACAGAGAGGTGTGTCCCCATGCCTCAATAGCTGTGTTCCTCTATTACGAAGAGCTATTTTCTAGTGAATGTGTTTAAAGGCACACAGCTCTGTTGGCATCCATGCAAAACAATTACATATGCCCAATTATGGAAAGGACATCTACAATGTAACACACACACCCTCCAAGAGTTCCTTTAAGTGTGGCTACAGTATTGTATCAATGCCATGTGCCTCGTGTCCCCCTAACCTATATTAAGTGTGGCACATGTTTGCACACTTTTCGTGGGCACCCTGGAATACAACAGCTTGCGCAGATGCTGTTTTCCCTTTCCTGACAAACGGGCATGAAATAACAGGCTGACATCTGCCTCTGCAGGTCATTCAAGTCGGCCTGCTGCATGTCAGAATTCAAACTGCTCCATCCATCAACGGCAGACCCAAAATTAACGTAGCTTGGAAACTCTGCGGCAAGACAGTAACAGCCCAATTCAAAGTCTGACCTTCGAGGAATGGTGGGGTACGATGGAAAATCATTTCATGCCCTGCATCAAAGCCAACAATACAATTTGAACAGATTTTCAGTTAAATTAATTTTAAAGAAAAATCCCCCAGTGTAGCAGTTTAACTCTTAGGGTCACATAAAAGGAGTGCTAGGCATAGAGATTGTGATATCTAGGCTCCACCAACCATCTTTTGGCAAAGAACTAGAAGCATAATTTTAGGCAAAACAGCATTAAGTCGTTTGCACTACAACACATACTGAAAGTCTTGATCAACCAGGGAAGAAGTCATTAAGAAATTAAGCACTATGTAGAATTCTCAGGAAATGGCTATTAGTTAAAATTATAAATGTGATTTGTCCTTCAGGATGCAAACGAATCCTTTTTAGGAGATATCTTTCAGGGTAATGATTTCCTTCAGGAAAGTGCATGCCAAGAGACTTGAGAACCAATGCCAACCATCATATTCACAAAGGAACCAGATTGAAGCATAACATTATTTTCCCTACCGCTTTCGCAGTGATGCAAAGCATAAGCTATTAAAAAAACAAACAAACATTAATTTGTAACCAGCAACATACTAAACTATGCTTTCCAATTCATATTCCATTAAGGCAGAGTTACCTGTTCCTCCCTGTGAAGACTGCTACCTCAGGCTGAGAAGCTGCCCTAGTTTTCCTTCCTAGAAATTCCAGTGTTTCCATTATCATGCGGACAAGGCTAATGTTGAAAAGCTGTTCCATGTGTCTGTAACAGGAATGCTCAGGGCCTCAAGTCTGTTCTCCCTTCTGCATCTCTGGCACCTCTTTCTACAAGAGGTGTCCTCTGTCTACAAGCCGACTTAAGTGGTCCCTAAAGCAGAAGGCCTCCTTTAGTTCTGCGTCTCGTCTCTGCAGTTGGACCTTATCTTCCCCCTCTCCTGACCCACATCTTTCATGAAAAGGATTATTCACACCTTCTCCCTCCAAGTATCCACTAAAAACCAGGTTGTCCTAAGGCTTCCATCCTTACCATTATATTAAAAATGACAATCCCCTAATGGTCAAACCTAATGACCTGTTTTTAAAACCAAGACTAACAGATCTTTCTACAGGTCATGCGTCACCCCTCATCCACTGTCACACTTTTCCTAAAACTCATCCACAAATAGCACTACTGCTCTGCTTGATCCCCGACTTGGGGGATTACCTTCTCTTCTGTCTACACACCCTCTTGGTTAAATACATGTCCATGCCACCCAGATCTTCTTTCCCTAGTTCTAAAGTTCTGCACATAATTTGAATTTGCAGCTCCCTTTGGTAATCTCACAGGTACAATGACTTAACACGTTTCATCTGCACTTCCTTTCACTTCCCTAACCACCAATCAGTAGAAAGGAACACAGTTTCCTACAAGAACATACACTTTCATTGCACCAGGCCTCTGCCCGCGTCACTCCTCACCAGCACTACCCTCAAGTCTCCCAAATAGAGAGGGGCTCCCCTCTTTGCAGTCCAGGGCACTTTGAATGAACCTGCATGGCAGTGTACCCCTCTGGCCACTGGCATTAGTATGTGCATGTGTGTAGCTCTCTCTTCTAAGGCACAATGTATTGAATGTTGCTCTTCCAAGGACCCACAGCAGGACTTAGCACAAAGGCCTAACTCATATGGAATGAGTAGATGAGAGCAAAATATTGCCGAATACCTGACTTATTTAGTGTGATAAATCAAATGATCATAGTTTGGGTCTGTTAAATTTGCCTTTGTATCACCTATGGCGACAATGACGGATTTTAGTCAAGCAATTAGGTTCTACTACAGAAACCAGTGAACAGAAAGACTTCCACTGCTAAAATCTTGGAGGTTTCCTACTGACAATCAAAAATACTTTATTGAGGATTCCAAATATAGCATTTAAATAACCATCTTAAACCATGACCTTTTATTCTAAGCATTCACATCTTCGACTCAGCATTTAATAAATATATGTAGTGACTGGAGGATGCATATGCATATCATGCTTTATTTTCCTTACAGAAATAAATAAAACCTTACCATAATTAACACTGGAGATTTGAGAAGTTAACTTGAGAATTTTTAATATAGAAAAATCATGAAGAGTGCTTTGGTTCAATTTCCTAATACACAAAAATGAAAGTAGGTAAATGAAATTATTTTTAGGTGCCCTCTGGAGTGGACACTGACATCAAATAATATTTTTTCCTTTCTTAATCCTATCTGTCTTGGCAGCAATGAAAATTCCATAGGAATGGTTACATATTAGTTTCTGTTTAAGAAATTCTAACTTCTCTTAATGGCAAAAAACAGTAATTCCCTGTGTTTTGGACATGAGGGAATAGTGTTTGAAAACTGATACAATCTTTCTAACAGAAAATTTTGAAATGTGTATCAAAAGACTAAAAAAAGTCTTAAGTTTCATTCCTAAAGCTTTACTCTAAGAAAATAAGTGGACTAACAAATTGTAACACTGTTCATTACAGTGAAGAGTTTGAAACAGTATAAATTCCCAAAATTAGATGAGGAAGAAAGTAGGATGTTTCTTCAACATGACATTATTAGGAAATTTTAGTAATGTAGGCATAAATGTATTGACATAAAAAGACATCTATAAAATCAAAACTGAAAGTGTAGACTAATGAGAGCTGAGAAAATAAGAATATCCAAATCAAAAAACCTAAGAGATGTGGTCAAAGTGACACACAACTCAAAATTTATAGTTTATATTCTACTTGTTGGGAAATAAGAATGATAAATTAACTGAACTTGCAATTTGAAAAGGTGGATACTGAAATAATGACAGAACCAAAGAAAGCAGAGATGGATTGACTAGAAAACAAAACAAAACAAAACCTAATTATACTAAATGAAAAGACATACAAAATAAACAAGTATCTGGCAAAAAAGGAAAGACAAAACTAATATTAGGAAATGGAAAGGAGTCCATTTACATAACCAGGAGTCCAAATGAGATGTTAATTTTATAAGGTACTTGAAAGCAGATATTTATGCCATTATATATGAGAAAAGTCTATGACACATGATTGGATAAAGAGGTGGCACATACACACAAAGGAACACTACTTAGCTATTGAAAAAAGATGAGATCCTGCCATCTGCCAAAAGCAACAACTTGGGTAGAACTGGAGGGATTATGCTAAGAGAAAAGTCAGAAGGAGAAAGACAAATATTGGATGATTTCACTCATATGTGGAATATAAAGAAACAAAACAAAGGAACAGACGAAACTAAACCAAGAAATCTGACTGAAGACTGGAGGCTACCAGAGAGGGTAGGGTAGAGAAGGGATCAACGGGGGAAATGAACTACAGTAGAGGATTACGGGAGTCTTTGTGGTGATTATTGTGAGGTAACATACATCTAGAGGGGCGTAGACCTATACAATATTGCGAACTAACATTACCTCAATAAAAACACCAAAAAAAAAAAAATTGAAATCCAAGTGATACGATTTCCTCATAAGATATATAAATTTCCAAACTGACTTCAGAAATTAAATAGCATGAATATACAATAACCTAATGAGGAACTGAAAACTGTGTGAAAAAGCTACAACACCAACATGCCTCAGGTTCAGTAGGCTTTATAAGTGATCTCGTCCTAGGGGACCCTATCATTTATCATCCGAACTGGGATCCTTCTGAGAGTCAGAGATGGTGTTATTAATAATTAAGCTGGGACAATATGAGAAACAGGAACTGTTTCAGGCAAATCAGGACAAATGGCTACACTGAACCAACTTTCAAAGGATAAATCTAAACTTAAAAAAACTGATCATACTTTAGAAAAAGATGAAAGGTTTTCTAGTTCATAGTCAAGAAATGAAGAATAGAAAAAAAAAAGAAAAAGCAATCCAGGTCTATCGATGCATGCTCCTAAATAAACAAAACATGTCATGTACACCCCAAAGGGCACTTATAAATCCATGAGAAACAAACAACATGACTAAAAAATAGTGAAAAGATATGAAATCCACTTACAGAAAACAAAGATATATGAAACATAAACATATGCTCAAAGTCACTAGTAAACTCAAATCCACTAAAATATTTAAAAATTATATTTTCAATCATCTGATTAAAAATAAATGTTAATAATACTACATGTCAATTATATCTCAATAAAGTTGGAAAATGAGAATATGAAATACCGAAAATTGTGGCTTATTCATTCTTGGTTAAAATGTAAATTGACAGTATATATTAAGGGGTTAAACTGACAAAGTATATATCAAAACTCTAATTGTCAACTTTGATATAATAATTTTCCTGCCAGGAATTTACACCACAGAAACACTAGGTCAAATGCACCAACATATATCTGCAAAGGTGTCCAGTGCCAGACTGCTTTTAAAATAACAAATAACCAGAAACAATCTAAAGTACTAATTTTCCCAATGAAATAATCTTGAGAAATGAAAGGACTTGCTATAAATTAGATGTACAGGAAAAGAAAATGTGTACTTGGAAAAACATGGAAACTCACTCATATAAAATGAGAACTCTAGTTTAACTTATCTGGTTGTTGGATAATTTCCATTCTAAGATTTCTAGGATTGTCTATAATCTCTTGATTTGAAATATACAAATTCTTTTACACCATACAGCTCTAACCCTCCAAAGTCTCCTCCACCATTATGATGGCTGACTTTGCCCTTCAACATATTTGATTCTCGAATGTTTAATGGAAATAAAGACTACTTTTCTACAGCTTTTAAGTAATATGTTTAAAAGTCCCCTGGTTGCAAATATCTTTACATTTGGACACTATGCTGATCATTTTCAACATTATATGCTCTGAAATAACCACTATACTTGGAAGAAAAAGGTCCACAGGAACGAAATATCACAATAGTCCTTAACCACATGGGACAATTCTTTCCATGTTAAGCATCATAACTATCTCTGCTTCAGAGAGAACAAGTGTTCTCTGCTTACAATGATGTTTCATAGGTAAGTAATGATTTACTGCATAGTATTAGAAAAATAGTTAGGAAAATAAGTCATATTATACTTTTTCTCCCCAAAGTGACGCCCGCAATATCTTAGAAAAGGTTTCTGGCCTGATTTCCTGCTGCTTTCTGGCATTGCTCTCAATCTATACTGTTTCCTCCTCAACATGTAATCATCATTAAGGCAAGCAATACCATGCAGCCAACACCTAGCTACAGAACAGCATGTGTGGCATGATGCCCTTCCAGAATATAAAGGTAAATAAAAAGTACGTGTGTATGTGCACAGAGAGCTTGGAAGCATTTCTAAGGACTGTCTCTCACTAGGAATGATTACAGGTAGTCTTTATTTTCTTAGCTTTGCTTATTTATATATTCCAATAGTCTACAATGAATATACATGCATTTTATATTATGAAAGAATCTTAATAAATTATTTTTATTCTGTCTATGGACGAATAATTACTGATAGGGAGCTTGAGCCAATAAATCTGCCATGATGCAGAGTTAGTTAGATTCTTTATAACATCTTGGAACATACAGAATCTGTCCCAATAGTTAATACTTGAATTTCGGAACCCGAGGGCAGAGCTTGGTAAACACCAGAAACACCAGTCCATGCCAACAGGGACTGAGTGCAGAAATAATTCATAAGAGGCCAAAGCAGAGTGGTCAAAATTAAAGGGCAGTTCAAATAATGTTGAATCAAGAAAGAGGAAATGCACACTTTTCTACTCAATTATTGGAAGGCAGAAAAGTAGATAGGGATACAAAAGATTTAACTTTAATGACCAAAATCTAACCACTGGCTTGTATGGTTATAAGCAACAACTGCAGAAGGCATTTTTCTCCCAAGTACACTTGAAACCAGTGTTAGCAATATACAAAAGGATGCTACATCATGATTACTTTGGTTTCATACAGTGAACGAAAGTCTAGTTTAATATTAGTAAATAAGGCATTTCACCATATTGCTAGATTAAAAGAGGAAGTTTATATAATTGTTTTAATAAGGTGCAAAAGAAGAAATAAAATTTAATAGTGTATTTATATTTTAAAAAATTAGTAACCTAGGAACTAAAAGGGTTTCAAAAAAACTAGGACATAGCTTGTCTATTGCCAGGCTGTAGCAATTATCATATTTAATGTTGAAATAATGAATATTTTCCTCCTGAGATCAGGAAAGACATGAGGATATTCATTATCACTTTGACTCAGCATTGTCCTAGAGGTCATACTCAACACAATAAGTTGAGAAAAAGAAGGAACCTGTACTAGGGTTAGAAAGAAAGGAACAAAATGGCCATTATTCCCAGATGACATAATTACATACCAAAAATCTAAAATAATGATATATTATCATAATTAATATGCACAATCAATATATAAAAATCAATTGCATTGCATGCATGGGTATAGAATAATGGAAAATAAAATATATAGATATGATTTTAAATAATACCAAAAAAGTTGAATAATAATAAACCTAACAGAAAGTTTATTTCAAAATCTAATATATGACAATATGTACAATCCCATTAATAACCATGGTTATGGAAATGAAAACTACAAAGTAATACCACTACCACTAATCAGCTAACACTTAAGTCTGGCATTACCAGGAGTTGAGGAATTTATTGAGTAATAGGAATTACTAAAACACTTCCAGTGAACTAATAAATTGAAAAATACCCACCCTGACCAAATATTAGACATTTAACAATCAAAACAAAGATAAACTCATGACCCATTATTTCTACTCCTAGATTTACAAGTTCTTAGAATTTTCTTGCACAT
The DNA here is from genome assembly GCA_004024945.1 of Uropsilus gracilis. Classification (NCBI taxonomy): domain Eukaryota; kingdom Metazoa; phylum Chordata; class Mammalia; order Eulipotyphla; family Talpidae; genus Uropsilus; species Uropsilus gracilis. The sequence goes on from PVHY01000582.1 coordinate 101,274, forward strand.
CAAATATGGAAGAATATTTGAAATAGCCCAAGTTACAAACAACCCAAAAGTCCATCAAGAATTGAAAAGATAAGTAAATTTTGGTATCAGTTTGGATTACTGTGCAATGACAGAAATAAATTATGCAATCACTGAAAGCAGGAGTTGGTACATTACAGTCTTGAATCTGGTATGCTTTTGTAAGTAAAATTAGACTGCAATACAACATCCCCAATCATTTGTATATTGTCTATGGCTACTTTCCCACTACAACAGCAGAACTGAGAACTGATATAGGAACCATATGAACCATAGACCTTTTTTTTTCTTTTTTCTTTTCTATCTGGCCCTTTATAGAATAAATGTCTACCCCATCTTGATTCTTGCAAATATAACACTGACCACAAGAAATGAATAACAGAATATGTACTAATTATTCTACTTATCTAAAGTTAAGGATCTGGCAAAATTAAATTATATTTCTTAGTCATGCACACATACGTGGTAAATTTTAAAGCAACACCAGGTAATGATTATCTCAAAAGACACAATACGCGTCGTCTTTGGGGAGGCTGGAGAGGCTGAGATTAGAAAGGATTCTAAAGGGGACTCTGGGGAACTGACAATGACCTTCCCCCTCAATCTCAGTGGTAGATAAATAGGAGTTTTATTTACCCAGTAAACTGAATATATATATATATATATACACACACACACACACATACATACATCTAAGAGCTTTCTGAATGTATGTTAAATTTAACACTAAAAAAAGTATTGTTGCCATTACCTAATTTATCATTTTTATTATTTTTATGTCTAATTATATTGATTGAAGTACCACTAACTTACAACACTGATTTAGAGACACAGAATCCCATCTCTTCAGATGCATATCACCACCAAGGCACCCACACTTGTCCACAACAACCCGTTGTGCCAGGTCTGCAGTTTTCTGTCTCTTCCCATCCATTCCCTCTTGCCCAGCCTCCAGCAGTCACATTCCTAGGATTTGTTACTGGTTTGGTTTGACCTGACCTTTGCTTTGTTTCTCTCTAGTTCCCATCGTAAGTGAGACTGTTTAGTAGCTGCTTTTCTCCTCCTGGCTTATTTCACTGAGCAGTATATCCTTCAGTTCTCATCTGTACTTGCGGTCTTAGGTGGTTTCCATATTTTGATTATTATAAATAGTACTGCAATGAACATAGCATGTAGCTCTAAGAAGCAGTGATTATGCATTCTTTGAGTAGATACCTAGGGGTGAGTTGCTGGTAATGCAGCAGATCTATTTTTGATATTTTGAGAAATTTCCATATTGTTAATTTATAATTTTTTAAGCAAAATATTCTAACTATATGCAAATTTAACTACAAGTCTAGTACTATCTACTTTTATAAAATAACAGACTCAAGTTCTCATTACTCTTTTCTCATTCTTCCTACATTTCAGCCATGATTTATATATTTAATAAAAATATTAAAAATAGCCAGTTATAAAAATTATTTCAGAGTTTCACCAATAATTATTATTTCTATTATAATAGAAATTCAAGTCCTAAGTAGAAGGTCAATATGGATAATACATTAGCTAGGTTTCACCCAGAAATTGCACTCTGGCCAAATACCTGTAAGTAAACAATAGTTTTCTTTTTCAAAAGTAATCAGAATTTTTCTTAGCTTCTCAACATTAAGATATAAACATATAAAAATATAAGTCCTAATATTTTTGTTACAGATTTACTGAACAGAGATCATATACCATATAATTCAACCATTTAAAATATACAGTGCGGTGGATTTTACTTTAATTACAGCTATGCAACAATCAATTTTCATCATCTAAAAAGAAATTTGGGGCTATCGTACCCTTAAAAGCCCCTATGTTCTCCTCCTTTAAATTATCCATTTTCCTATCTATATATTTTTCTACTCTGAACATTTCAAATAAATGGAAACATGATTTTATAGTGCCTGGCTTCTTTGACTTAGCATATCCACAGGGAGTATCCACACCGTAGTAAGAATTGGTACTTTGTTATTTGATTGAATAATATTCCACAGTGTGACTATGGCTCATTTTGTTTGTCCATTCATCGGTTGAAAATATTTGAGTTGTTGCTACTTCTTGGGTGTTAGGATTAATGTTGGGGTGAAGATTTGTTTACAAGTTTTTCTGTGGGTACATTTTCTCTTTTAGGTATATACTGATGAACAAAATTAGTTCTAATGTTCTAATATTTTACTTATAAATTTCATATTTAAGAACATAAGTTATAGCACTCCTTGATTGTTTTTAAAGAGTTGGATTTGTGAACCAAAAGTAGACTCAGTTCTCTGAGGTGAACTATACACTGTTGGTAGGTGGAATGTGGTATCACATTCCTTAGAGTTAAGAAACTATACTGTTGAATTGATACTCAGTTGTAAACCAATGTTATTACAAACAAATAAAGTGTAATAATCATACCACTTCAGTGAGACACGGACATAACTTCCACTGTGACAATGCAAGCTTACAAATAATATCACACTTATTCTTTAGCTGCTGTAATTAAATATATTTAACTGCAACATAAAAATTTTAGGAAATACAAGTCTTATAGTTATGGAAAGTTTCTTAAAATGCTTTCAAACTAAGAATTCTTCAGACTAATATAAAAATCCTTCTGTTTTTCTTTATAAAAACATTTATATGAAAAATTAAATAAAATTCTTTTACATGACCTACCATTCCAACTATATAATATATATATAATCAGAACCCAACCAAAATAGGCACAAATGTTTGCCTATTTCAATGATTTTTAAGTATCCTAGAATTAATTGAAAAAATTTAAAATATAGTACAAAATTATTAACTAAGACCAAAACCACGATTCTATAAAACTAGATCTTTGTTCTAGATTTAACCTATGTTAACAACTATAACCAAAACTTTGATTTGGGGGCACTACAATTATTAATTTTAAAGTACCTAACTCTTCCCAAACTCACAAGAATTCTCAGCCAAAAGTTATCTATGAATGTTAAGACTCTCTACCATCTCCAAAAAATACAGATTTTAGAATAAATGAGTCAACTGCTAAAAATTCAAAAGGAAAACAACCACTACCACCAGTAGCACCAGCAATAACTAGAAATAGAGAAACATGAGAGATGAAGCATTAGAGGGAGTTACAATGAAAGAAACAGAAAGAAAAAAAAAAAAACAATCCAAATTAACAAAAGAGGGTTTGCTTGGATTTCATCCCTGATAAGAAAAGTCTGCCCTCAATTCACTGGTTCCCAGAGCATACACCTGGCTGTACCTCAGACTAATAGCCAAGCCCCAGAAGAGTGGTGACATAGAGCAAAAGCTGAAGATTCTATTCAGCCAGTTGGCTCCCGTGACAGGCATAAATTCACACATCCTCCAGAACCTCATTTCTGCAGCCAAATACGAATTTTGGAACAGTCGAGTTATCTACTGGAGGAGTCAGGAAGCAGAGGGACCCTTGAAGCAGCTTCAAAGAAAAGCAGCCTCCTTCAGTCTAATTAAAACCTACTTTTATTTCATTTGTATAAGGGTGTCAGGTTTGATTAGAGGCCACATACAAATTGGCTCTGAGAAGAATGGTGGCTTTCTTTCATGAAGAAAAACAGGGGAAGAGAAGTCGTTCCTAAATGTTCCCATCAGAGGTTCTGGCGGCAGCAGGCCTACTCAGGTCACTCGTGTCCCTGATTGAGGGGGGCTAGACGATTTGTGGTCAGCTGAGCAGATGGAGTTTAGGCTCTTCTGAAAGTGAAACGGTATTCTTCGTTAAGGGGATACAAAGAACGGCACCCCCCCACCCACCAACCTCCCAGTTTGCACTCCAAGGCCCCGGTGGGAGGAGAATGTAACTGCACTGCGTGCAATTCCCGTTTTCCTATGTACTTTCATCTGGGTGTGGGTCTTGTAACAGTCCTTCCTACTGCAGGCGGGTTCCAAAAAACTTAACGCAGGCTTCCTTATTAGCGGCAAGTGGGTCTGCTGAAACTTAAGAAAGCCATTTAATAAAAATAAGGCCACCAAATGAACAGGGTTCGAAAAAAAATTTAGATTGATGGAGCGGGGTTGGTCACGGTAATTACGGAAGGTGTATCATTTCCTACGCTCCCTTTGCATTAAGTGTATGCTATACATTTATCAGACATAATTAGCACTTTAGGTGACAATGATTTGATTTCTTCCCTTGCCATAAAAGCTCTCTGTGTTGGCATATACATTCAGAAAGCGAAAATGAACACTGTGCTGTTTATTCCCCTGAGGCAAAATTTAGGACAAACTGGGGAAAATATGAAGAGGGCTTACAGAACAGCCCTTTGTAAATTTTGCAAACAGAAAAAGAAAATAGTTCAATAAAAGCTTTTAAGGATCACAGTCAAACGTGTGCTTTTTGAAAGCAAAGGATATCGCTGGAACGTTTCTACTTTCAAAGTCAGCATTTAACTTTCCCTTAGAAGTGAGCGAACCCACACCAAATTGATTCATAGGCACAACTGCGAAACCGGACACATTTAAATTACTGTGTCCGAACCAGGAAAGTCTCTTTGCTGCCTTCTCAGAGGAAATGGAAGCGAGAACAACCTTTTAAATTATTTCAGGTAAATATTGATGCTTTCACTGCCTTGCCTGCCACAATTAGGAATTGTGTTAATCCGCTTTTCTGTGGATTGAAATATTGATATTGATGCTCACAATACTTTTTATAAGGGAGAAGGAGAAACTGAAATGCAACTTTCTGAAGCATTCTCAATGGCTCCCGAAGGATGCCGCAAGAAATCTGTAGCTCCGCAAGAAATGCTGGGTCAACTGATGCTTTTGTATTTAAACCTTCTTGAACAGCCAATCTCCCCCTTCTTCAGCAAAACCAAAATGTGACAGGTGGGTGAGTTGATTTCCTTGAGCTGCATAAATTAACCAGAAACTTCGTGGCTAAGATAAATATTTACAAAGGAAGTCACATGTTATTCATTTAGTCTAAACCTTTCCACTTATGCTGAACCTACTGTGTTTTTGCTTCATCCTAAGATTTTGTTCCACTAGATGCTGCTGCACAGATGCTTACCTGTCAGAGAGCACCTCACACATCAGCCTCTCTTTCAGTGATTGTAAAATTCCACAACACGGGAGGAAAAGAGTACGTGGAGCAATGCTCAAACCATGGACATCATACCTCGCCATACCAAGGAGCTTCCATTTATACTTTCTTAAATTGACATGAACCTCTCACTGACCTAAAGAAGAATAAATTTAAAGAAAGGGACTTGGTTTATATGTGAGGTCCTATGTCAGAAAAGTGCATAAACCACAAGCCAGAAACACAAGGAAAATGTCTGAAAAATTAGTATGGTAAAAAGCAGACCTGACATAAATATATATTCACATAGACTGTAAAACAGGGACAAGCTGGAGGAACTATTTGAGATTTTCAGTGAATTTGTTGCAATGTGGAAATGCATTTGCAAGGAAAAGTTTCAACAGTTATCTGCATCAGTTTTACAAACAAAGCCTCATACAAAGGATGTGTGAACCATCCACAGCTTTTTTCAAGAAATAATTTCTCTTAGCAAATTCTTTCACTCAGTTAAAGGTTAAGGCCACACACACAAAAGGCACTATATTTGTATTTTCCCTGATCGTTGTATATATACATACACACATACATACATACATACATACATACATATGTGTGTGTGTTTCTCTACATCACAGAGATTTTAGTTTAGAAACTCAAATCTGATTTCTGTGGGTTTGTAGCTGTAGCGTGGGATTTTTGGTTGGGAGGGGTATAAAGACTGGGGGAACCACAAAGCAAAAGAAAGAATGAATCATGTTACAGATAACTTGGGGCTTATCAGGGGAGGCTGGGTTTGAGGGGAGGCTGGGTTTGACAGAAGACTGCAGAGCTAAGCACTGATGAGGACAGTGACCCCACTTTCTAAGAAAGAACCTTAAAGGGCTCCAACATTACTAGGTGGTAGAGTCATGTTAGAGAAAGAACATTTGTGAATACCACATGTTGACTACACAGATTCACAAGCAGCATGATTAGCCCTTGTGTTCAAAACCAAAGTCTTTTCCCACCTTTTTCTTTTTTTATGTATAAATTTATATAAGTAACATGAGTTTTTTCCCTTTCACATAAAATATGAAACAGCCATGACCTCTAATGGTGAAGTCCCCTCTTTTTCCTCATTCGATGGATACCTTTCACCTTTACCACACCTCTGCGCAGCCATCTGCCATGTCAGCGAGCACTTTCGATTTTTCTCGTCTACTCCCTGAGGATGATGTAGGGAACCTCATGTCAAAAACCCTCACTTTAGAACAATAAATAAATAAAGCAGCCACAGCCTTCCTGAGGCTGGCCAACTCTAGCATAAGTAATTCAAGAGGCTGAGAGATGCCAGATAAATCTGATTACTATAAAAGATGGGAATATGTTTCTTCCCTTTGAGAATCCACACAAAGGGGTCAAAAACAAAGCAGCGCTGAAAGCGAACAATTTCATTTCACCGGCGAGTCAAGGCGAAGATTCAAAGGCAATTTTGCAGGAACACTTTACCACCATTTTATAGACCCTCATTTCCTGCACACATCACAATCTTTAATTTCGGAAAGAGGAAAGCAAGAAAAGGGGGCGTGGGAGTGCGGGGGAGGGTGAGGAGGCTGAGACCAACCGTGAGGGGCTTTTTCTTCTTCTTCTTTAAGATATAAACGCAGATATTTATAAAGCAGCGAGAGATTTGTAAATCTTTCTTCAAAGCTGAACCTACTGCTGGGATTGTGATTTGCTAAAAGCTGCTATAGGCCTACTCCAAAACTCAGCAGGGCCGTCCCTCCCCTTCCAAAAATAAAATAAAATAAAATATGGGGGGTGCAAAGAAAAAGCCACTCTGATTAGTAAATGTCTCGACAGACATAAGAGTTTGGGAAAAACTGTTTTCACTTTACACTTTCGACTTGCTTCACACATTGTTTCCCCGTTTACAAATGCACAGAAAGAAAATTTCAATTTTTCAGACTTTGCTTTCGCCTCTAGCGGGCTGATGACTGCTGCGGCCATCTGAAAGGGGCGCGTCACTCTTCAAAGACAAGCTGTCTGTGGTCTTCTGGAAGGTCATCACCCAAGGACAATGAAGGAGATCTAAAGCTACCGGGCCCGCCACAGCAGGTCTCCTCGGATTCATGAGTGGTGCGGTTAGCTGGGAACAAGAAGATCCGGTTTCCAGTTCTAATCTCACCAATAACTTCATGTTTGAAACCAGGGAAAACCCACAAACTCCCAGCAGGGGTGAAAAAATGAGTGTCCTACTGACTGCTCAGGGGTGTGAGGATAAGTGAAGGCAAGAGGGAAGAGAACTTTGCTGCTTCCGAATACTGATGAGACCCCAGGATCCAGGTGGTGGCTAAGTACTCATTAGCTAAGTACTCATTAGCCAAAAGAGAGGGCTAAGTACTCATCCGCCAAAGAGTGACTGCAGCTTAGAAAACATAAGCCTGGTAAGTCAGGGTCACAAAGTCATTGTGGATTCTGAAGGGAAATTCTTGTGTAGCGCTAGGAACCTGCTGTCTCTGGGTGGGTCCGAAAGGGGTGGCAGGAGGTCACAGCCACTTCTTCCTCATACTCTTGCCTCCACATCTCATGTGTACTCAGAAGACTGAAGTCAAGTAGGACTTCAGAGAGCACAGCACAGCGATTGGACATTTTTTTTCTTTAAAAAATGCATGGTGTTAGAGAGAGGAAGCTATGGGATAAATCTACTATGGGAAGGGAGAGTGGTTTAAAGGGGAAAAAAAGGAAAAGAAAATCCTTTCCAAGTCACTGCTTACCAAATTGAATCATGCCCTTGTGCCAAAGAGGGGGAACATAATTTTGCCAACAGTATCGCTGACCTTCTTTGGCATGCCTGGCACCCAGGTTTTCTGGGGGAGATTCTTGGGATGCCCGGCCTGGCATGGTTCAGTGCTGATCGAAATCCCCAGTAAGAGCAAAGAGCTCTAGCAAATGGAGGAACTGGGCTCTGGCCATTACATTGATAACTAATATAGAACTGCAAAATGGTTTAATTTTAAAGTTAAAGGCTCTATACACACCACAGTGCTGTATCTAGTATATATGCTCTAGGAAATGGCTATATATGAATATTCTATCAGAAACCTACTTTTTAAAATGTTAGTCCTCATACTGTGATTGCAACTGCTTAAATAAAATCAGTCAACATCCACAAATAGCCACAGATTGATAGTGAAGGAAATTCCATAATATTTTCCGTTTTGGACTTTCCATCCTAAGAAGTAATCACCGACGTTCACGTACCAAGAGAACAGCATTGACTACTTCCTCAGCACGACTCACAACTCCTAAGATAAGACACAGCATAAACTATGGGAGACGCTCACTTGAAGGAGCTGCCCTCTGGTACACCTCCACCCAAAGAAAAAGACAAATACACAAATCTGGTAGCAGAGGGAATTTTAAAACAAAGCATTCAGATTGAGCATAAACAAAATTATCGTCATAGCAGCAACTCCACCTTTGTCTCAATAATTTCTTTGCAGATAGATGATAGTGAAGCTACTGCTACATCCGTTTCGTTTCCTATAAAACGAAGAAGGGTAGAAACATGCAGTCAGGAGCAGCACTGGGGGCCCCAAGGGATGGCAGGTGCCCTTCCTTGATTCAACAAATATTCCGCCAGCGCTTGCTGCCTGCCGAGCCTATCGCAGCGAGTAGGAGAAGCGTGGGGCCGTAGAACTCATAAGAGGTGATGAGTAAATAAACAATTAATGGACATATGGTAAAAGTGAGACAAGGGACACACGTGCTTGGGGAACACTAATGAGACTTACAGCATCAGCATCACTGTACTCCCTCACTTTGAGGGAGAAAGGCTGAGACTCAGAAAGCAGGCGGCCAGTTGCACCAGGTGGCCAGAGATTACCCTGGCGAAACAAGCGATAGGGAAGCTATGGCAATGGACTTATAAAAGAAATGTATTTCGGAATATTTACTTGGATGAGTCCCTGTAAATACATTGTTAGACGCATATGAGATGCAATGAGAGCTAGTTACATCACAGATACGTTGGTGTCACTGAAGAACAGATGATTTTCTATTTTACCAGAGTATTTTTTCTTTTGTCTTCTTCCTTCAGAAACTTTTAAACTGCCAGAGTGGATGTCTGGAGGCAGTGGACTGGAAAGCTTACTAGTACCGGGAAAAGCCAATATACACATGGGTTAAAGAATTTAAATCTCCACATCCAATAAGGTCTGTATATCTGTTTCTCAACCAACAGAGAAGTCAAATGGGACTGCACCATGTCGTAGCACTGTCCTCAAAGCACCTCCTACTCATGCATGGAATAGTCAATCTTTCTGAGGATTCTTTATATAAAGTATGTTTCAGAGAGACCTCTTATCATCAAATATTAGGTCTTTGAACATCTCCACCAAGATCCTAAAAGAATTTTAAAAGTTCCTTCAAGGGTTGATAAAAGTTTCTAAGCAAATGCCTTGAGATGGAGAAGATGCCACATATAAAGCATTACCAATTCTACCACAGGACACCCATATGAAGTCATGATGTTAGATGCAGTCCAGTTCTTACACCCCCCCACCATCTTTTCTATCCCCACTAACCTGTTCTCTCTCCCCATCTTTTTACCTCAGAAACCTCACTGTGTTGATCAATTACCACTAGTTTTTTAAAGTATTTTATTTAGTCAAATCATTCAATATGTTTATGACTGATATTTGTCTTTATCACTCTGACTTGCTTTACTACACATAATTCTCTTGAACTCCTTTTTTTCTATAAATAGTAACATTTCCTCCTTTTTAATGACTGAATGGTAGTCCATAGTGTGGACAAATCAAATCTTTTTAATTCAGTCCTCTATCAGTGGGCATTAGGTTACTTCCATGTCCACCTACCATAAATAGTACTGCAATAAACACCGCAGAGCATAGAGTTTTTTGAGTTGATGGTTTCATGTTCTTTGGATAGATACCAGGAAGTGGGATTTCTGAGTCATAGGGCATTTCTATTTTTAGGTTTTTTTTAAGGAAAATTCAGACTGCCTTTCAAAGGGGGTATATCAGTTTACAGTCTCACCAAAAGTGTAACAGGAATTCCTCTTTCACCACATTCTTTCCAGATCTTGTTGATTTTTCTTTTAATATGTGCCATTCTCATGGGTGTGAAATCTCGCTGTGGTTTTAATCTGCATCTCTTTTATAAAAGCAATTAAAAACACCTTTTCATATGCCTGTTGGTCTTTTGCATCTCTTCTTCAGTCTGTTCAGGTCTGTTCCAGTCTGCTGGCCACTTTTTAAAAGTCAGGCTTATCAAAATATTATTAACAAGAAATAAAACCCAACTTTTTCATTGTACAGTTTTCATTGTATGAGTTTTGTGAGTGAAAAGCCAGTTAACTACCTCCTCAACCAGGACACTGAAGAGTTCTACCACTCACTACAAGTCCCTTTGTAGTTTTGGTCAATCCTTAACCACTGACCTGTTCTCTATCCCTATAGTTTTGCTTTTTCAGAATGTAATATAAATGGAATCATGGATATTTCTGAAATTGACTCCTTCTACTTAGTATCATGTATTTAAGGTTCATTCATGTTAGTGCATGCCTCAAAAATTCCTCAGAAAAGGAACGCCTTTTTATTGTTGGGTAGAATTTCATTGTATGGATATAATAATATCTATCCATTCACAGGTGAAGGAAACCTTCCCTATTTCCAAGTTTGGGCAATTATAAATAAACTACTACACACTCTCAATGACAGGTTTTTGTGTAAATATGTTTTTGTTTCTTCTGAGGTGAGTTTGCTGTGTCATATGGTTCATGTGAATTCACTTTATTAAAAGGTGCTAAATGATTTTCTAAAATGGCAATACCAACTTGAAATCCATCAGTATCTATGACAGTTTGGTCATAAGGAAATCTATGGAAGGATCAGCTAATGGTATTGCAGAAAATACTGGACTTTCATATTTTGACCTACAAGGACACTTTCAAGAGTCATCTCAACAAGAAGGAAAACAATCAGTAAATGAAACATTAACACAAAGTTTAGTGCCACATAAAATGAGCCAAAATTTAATCTCATTCATAATTCCTTAGTCACCAATCTATTTTAGGGGGTCACAAAACACACTGCACTGAGGTTTTATCATTACTGAATAGGAGCACTGGCTTGATTTTCATCATGTGTTACATCTTCTCCCCTTAATTTCTACTTCTTTAGCACAAATCTTAGGTTTCCTGAAGATCCCATTCAAAAACCATTTTCTCTTGAAGCATCTGGTCAACAATAACCAAGTCCTCTGAAATTCTACAGCCCTGGTAATTTCTCATAATTTATGATTATACATTCCACTGCTTGGTTTTATTTATTAATAATACATTTGCTCATTTTCCTCCTTGAGAAACAGAAGTTTCCTCTGCTACAACTATCAAGAGAGCCTAAGTCGTGTGTATCACCCTTGAAGTCAACAGAGGTCTATGTATAACAGACCAGTTTGTGGTACAATATTTATCATATTCAACTGCACTAGCTGCTGTGAATGTCCAGGAACACAAAGAAATGTATGACTCCACAGCTAATTCCCAACTACCTGGATAGTCAATGCATATAAATCAAGCTGCCTTTGCTACAATTTTCCAGTGTAGATTTGACTTAAGTGAATTCAATTGGAGAATGCTACATTTCATTCCAGATAATCACCTACAGGGAACCAGATGATGCCACCAAACATTGCTGATTGGTCCTTCAACCAAACAGGACAAAGCCTGTCTGTTTGAAGGAGAAATTTCCATTAAAAGAAACCAACTACTTCAAAAGGGGGGGGCGTTAAGGAAGACTATTGGAAGAAAAAATTACACGTAAAAGTATGAAAGTCTTGATGTTAAGTCCTGAGTGTTAAGAAAATGAAGAGTGCAGTCTAAACATTTTATCTGCTTTTCCTCTTCTCTAGGTCTAGAGAAAAACAAATATTAATTATTTTCATTACAGTTGTGCCTGAGTTTTCTCCCTTTTCGCTCAGATGCCAACTGAGAGACTACTCAGACTGAGTATTCTACTGCTACTGAGACCGTGGCAGCATAACTAGGAAATGTCATTGCTGGACCCCAAATAACTGTGCTAGAGTCTTTTTTTAAATCTCAGAAAGTCACCTTTTATATACCTTTATTTAAAATGGTGATGTTGAGCTTAGCTGTCGTACTTGACTATGTCCCTTTAACCTAGGGAACTTGCTGCCAAAAAATTATTATTGAGGGCAACAGCTTAATAAGTTTTATAGAAGATTAAATATTTATATGAATAAAAATAGCACCTGCAGTGACACCAGGAAGGATAAAATTACAAGGGCTATGAAATCTTCATGCTTCAGGGCATAAATTGCTTACCAGCTGGATGAGGCGGTTTTTCTCACGGAACAACACTGTACAGCTAAATATGTCTTCCTGAGAAGTATCTCAATGCTGACCACTTTTAAGACCAAAGACGACAGCAAAAGGACCATTAAGCTTGGTATGCAGCCAGCTCATGATTGTACAGGACTTAGGAAGTGAGTATGATGCCATAACAATCTAAAAGACTAGGACAATGCGGTGAAAAAGAAACTAACAACTCCAGTCAAATAAATGGGAGCAAGATGCAATAAATTTAAGAAAGATGAAAGGGTTCAAGAAGGGACACAGTTTTTAATTTGCTGACCATTATGGGATCTTTGCAGTGAAAAAATGAAGTCCCTAAATCTTAAAGCCAGTTAAAACAAAATGAGAAAGAAAGCAATCAATCAACTATTGAGGTTAAATCCTTAATATTTTCCCCAAAGCAGAATGGAACATGAAAATTATCAGCAAGACCTTATTCATCTAATTTTGCGAAGGCATAGATTATCATCTCACTAAACAAGAAAACAGGGGAAACAGTGAAATAAGAAAGAAAAATTGGGGGAAATCAACAAAATGTGTGCACCAATATTTAGATTCTAGATTTGACTTCTGCCAACTATACAGTGATATTTGCAAATGTCTCCTTTTTCCTTATGGGCTACAAGAATAATAGAAAATATCAATGCATCCATTTTATAAATAAAATATCCAACAAAGTAAAGAGTAACATTTACCCGTACAACATTAAGAAGGTTAGTAACACATTAGCTTTATTGACTAATCATTTGATTTCACCTGCTGAGATAACATGGGCAACACACACACATTCAACATATACTAATCCAACCTGATGTTCAGTTGCATCATCAGCTGCTTTGTACAGAAGATTATATAAGAAATACTCCGGGCCCCAGGAAGATGTTCTCGTGTAAAACAGTGCATGGAAGAGCATAATGGGTGGCCCTCAGAATAACTAAATGAACAAAGGGCTCCCATGGATTTTAATAACTCTGATCCACTTAGGAATCATAAATCAAACAAGAAACCTCTTGCAGTTTGAAGATTTCCAAGATTTCTGGGGAGAATGCTCCAGCAAAGCAGCATGTTATCAGTCAGGATTAACCACATTTGCGCTCATTCTTTAAAAAAAAAAAAAATAGTGCTTTGCACTCTTAGACAAGGTCTGCAAAAGTGCAATGGTGAGAAAGGTGAGGAAAAGAAGTCAGAGTGAACATCAGGGTCTGTGACAGGGCCTTAGACTTTTGTACAGACATGGCCAGGGCAGAAGAATGGAAAAATGTAGGCTGACAAAGATGAGCTGTCACAACCTTAGAGAGACAAATAAATGGTTGGTATCAACAGGAGCTGTTTCTTATTATTTTTAGAAAGCCTTTAATTTAATACATATTTTCTTTGCTGAAAAGGAAATAGTGATATTAACAAATTGGTTTTATTTCTAACCTGGCAGGCTGCCTGCAGTGAAATGTAAATACATGTACATGGGAGCCAGGATTAGCATTTACTGAAGAAAAAGAGTAGTCAATATTTTAATGAGGAAGTCTAAGAAAGCAATTGCATGAAACACACTCCGATGTCACAGGGGAGCTTTTTAAGTTAAGCCAACTAGTTCCAAATTACTACTTTTCTCAGCTTTCCTTTAAGGGAAGTTTAGACTTGCTTAAAAAAAAATACAGCTGTGACATTTAGTCTTAAATATCATAAAATAGCTATAATATTCATCTCTATAAATACATACATTAACCTATATACATGTCTTTCATTATATATATATATATAGAGAGAGAGAGAGAAAGAATGCCTGATGTGCCATTCTTCACTAAAATGGCCCATTTAACAGTGTCATCCTTTTGCTTTTTTTCAAAGACAGAGATTCTAACTGAAGAAAACTGATGCTTTCCAAGAATGGGACAAAGATTTAAAGAGAAAATACATGATAAGAAATATGGATGACCAAAGTAAACCAAAACCAATGATAATTTAAGGACAAAGTTGTGGATATAAGACAGGTTTACACAATAGGTAGTCAATCAAATAACAATATCTATCATATAATTTCTAACATGGTGCCCCTGGCTGTCATATTTCCATCTTAGAATCTAGTTATAGTAAGCTGAATCTTAAGAGTATTCACTGTATTAGCATACTTTATAAATTACACATATACTACATCTTCAATTTTGTATGATAAAATATCATAAATAAAAATGACTGCCAAAAAAATCACGAAGTCAGTCACACAAAAAGAATAGATAGGAAGAGACCTCCTGTTTTTCCTTCTGTTTCCAACAAATAAGAGATACCAGAGGGCCTCATGATCAACAGGCTGAGGAGATGAGAAGACTGGTAGCCATCTTTTTACCAGGTAGGAGCTGTATAAAAAGAATATGGAATATATTTTTTTCTAATAAAATCCCTCCACTTAACTCACCTGTTCTCCACTTATAGCTATTAAATATAGAAAAGGGAAAATGGGGGTGAGGGGACATATGACATTTTCCAAAGAAATGTAGTCCTCAAAACAGAAGTGGAGACAGGGAGAAAGAAATCACATGTTGGAAATTTGAGATTTTCATGTATTCACTAAAAAAAGGTCTACACTCTAAGGGTCTAGATATCTAATGATATTCCCTGAAAACCAGGATTTCAAGAACATATGCACACTTATGCATTCTCCAGATACAGGCTCAGAAAGAATTGACCATCACACAAGAGGACAGACAGCAAATCTATTAGCAAACAATGAACAAAGTGTATCTGACAGACAACTGCAGAAGTATTAAAAAAAAAAACTCCACAAACTAACAGAAATATCACTGTCTCTGTAAATATTTTATTTAAGGAAATCAGAAGTCTCAACCAACTGTGAAATCCTTGTAATCAGAGGCCAAATCATATTTACTAATATGTTTTCAGATCAAAGATGTGGTGGCTATAAAGTAAATATAGAAAGACTGCTTTACAAATAAGTTAAACCACCTAGTATTGCAACAGAGAGTAGAGGAACCTATTGTAAAAGTTACAGAAAACTATAAGAATGTGAAAAAGTAATAGAACAATAAAGAAAGCTGAATGGGTTAAGAAGAGACTCCATTTAGTGTAAAACATATTGACAGAATGCAAATCTACATAAAAGCAGTAAATCCCATAATGACAATGTAGGAACACAGTATAACATTTCAGAGGTGTATAAATTAATGAGAAGATATGAAACACAGTTTGTAAGATTTAAATAAGTTCCAATTTAATTGACCGATAGAGTATCACATCAGGATAGACAGAGCTCAGCATGGTTTCTCTTCTCAGAGTCCTAAATGGGAACATAGTTGCGAAGATGGTTTCAAATATGCCCAATCCACGTCTGTGCGGTTGCAATATGACATGATCATTCTTCCAAGAAGCAGAATCCATTTCTCTAGCTCTTGAAACTGGGATGGACAAGTGACTTCCTTTGACTAATGGAACCTTAGCAAAGCGATGCAGAGCCTTGAAAAGTGCTTGTATACTGGGGTTTACCCTTACTTGCTGCTTTAGGGACTTTGAGATATCTGACACATGCACAAGGCTATCAGGAGCACTGTCCATGACCTAACAGCCCACGATTCCAGTCACATGGAAATAGACATGTGAAACTTGTCCAGCTGAGCTCAGTCCAAACTATTATTCCATAGAATCATAAACTAAGAAATTACTTTAACTCACTAAATTGGGGGGTAGAGGAGCTTGTTATGTAACAAAAGCTAACAGATACAGAAGAACTAGTTGTCAGTCCTTTGTTGGTCCTCAAGTCAGAGAATCTCCATTAAAGTCAGAGCCTCAAGAGACCGCTCGAGGAGGGGGACAAGAGAAGCAAAGTTAGTGCATATTTAGCCTTGAGCAAATTAACCTTGAAATATGACCTTCATCTTTATAGTTTCCTGAAAAGCCCATATCCCAAAACTTTCCTTAAAAAGCAGAGGACAAAATAAGATGAAAATTAGCAGAAAGAAGTACACATAAGGGCCGGGCATGGTGGCTCATGCTTGTAAGCTTCAGCCTATGAAGCGGCCGGGGCTTAGGGATCGCGGTTCGAGTCCCGTCTGGGGCCTGTAGCGAGACCTAGTTCCAAAAAAAAAAAAAAAAAAAATAGCTGGGTGTGGTGGCGCGTGCCTGTCATCCCAGCTACCTGGGAAGCTGAGGCTGGGGATTGCTTGAGTCTTTGGCACCCCGGGCAACAAGAGCCTGTGGTTCCACAGGCAAAAATAGCAAGACCTAGTCTCGAAAAAAAAAAAAAAGTACACATGAAGGCCAGGAATGGAGTTTATCATTCATGTATTCTTCTAGTCATTAAAAAATGAATTTATTGAGTGCCTATTATGAGTGAAGTGCTCTCTGATCCTGTATGTCCAAGTAAAGAACAGTGATAAGGTATGGCTCCTGACTTCATATAACTTACTATTTCAATATCCAGATCACTGAGGTTATTGAAAAGGATAAATGGAACAAAACTAATAATTTAAGTTATAACACATTAAAGTACTTGTCAACTGAAAAATCTCTAGTGAATACAGATGAAAAGAATGATTATCATCAAGGCAAGCCCATCCCTCAATTAATTTTGACAAAATTCTTTAGCTACAATAATAGTGTTTCACAAATAGGCCTGGATAAAAAACTACCATCAACACATACACAAATATAAACACACATCAATTAGCACAATTTTTTTAAAAAATGGCCTCAGATATCTCTTTTCTTACAGAAATTCATAAAATGAATTACAGAATTTACTGAGAGGAAACAGAGCAACTTGAAAATTGTACACTTAAGAACTGAAGAAATACCCTCACAGTATATGAACTTGGAATACAAAACAACTTCATACCTTTCTTGAAAAATAACCTAAGACCATACTCAGACTTACTGAAAAATTAAGAGTGCAAAACTAGGTAAGTCAAGGCATAATGATCAAATTGGGAATAGTAAAACTAGCTATATATAGAAATAATGAAAATAATTATGCATATCTATTTCAACAGTTAAAAAGAAATCATATTCTTAGAAAATAATATAAATGCTATATGAATAATGGTTTTAAAAAAATAACATGTTCTAAAATCTGAACATATACTAACAAAAATCAAGATACAGTAAGTGCTAGGAGAGACCAATGGTATATGTGTGAGAGCTGGAGGTATAGTAAGTTCTTCCATTTAACCACAAGATATAAAAAATACTATCTGCCCTTAAATATGACAATTATACATACAGATAAGAACACATTTTAAAAAAGGAAAATGAAAATAAAAGTTAATTCCAAACATTTACTCTAGAAAATATTTAAAAATAATGATGTAGTCTATATCCTCAAAGATAGAAAATAATGAGGAAAAAAAATGTACCCAAAGAATAAAAAGAACTAATAAAAAATGTAAGGCTAGTGTTTAGTTTATAACAATATTTGAATATGGCTTAAACTGTTCTGTGAGAGGACAGAAAGTAGAAAACTGAGCCACAAAATAAAATCCAACTAGGATCTTATTACACAAGCACATAAGTGAGTATAAAAAAGGATGAGTAAGATAAACAAAGAATATGAACAAATATATTAAAGAAATGCAAATAAAAATTAAAATTTAATATTAACATCAAAGGAAAATTCAAAGTAAAATATATTAAATGTTCAGAGATTTTATATTAATGTTTACAAAATTGAACATAAATACACAATTGTCATATCAAATAATAGTGCTCAACCTACAGAATGCAAATAATTTTATATATTAGAGTCAAAATAATAACAAATTGATAAAGAACTGCAATATCCCTTAGAGTTGATTAAAAATTCAAGAAAACAAAATCCAACTATGAGTAGAATAACTTGAATATATAACTAGTAAAATTAGATTTTCTACTCTAGATTAAAGGAGTTTCACCTGTGCCAATGAACTCCTTTCCCAAAATCATCCTATATTCTGTACAATAAGAATAATGTTAATATAATTATTTATAATGTTAATCATAAATAAAACTAAAAGTCATAGCAAGTATGTTTCAAATATAAAAAACTAGAAATAACTGATGAAATCATAAAATATATATATTTTATATGTATATATAGTCACTTTAAAATTATTCTATATAAAATTTGGACCATGAGAATATTGAATTACCACTTCAGCTTACTTAAAAATGAATGAAATTTATCAAAAGTTGCATGATTCAGGTAAAATAGAAATCCTAGGAAAATCCATAGTTTTAAGCATTTTTATTTATAAAGAAATAAAAAATTAAAAAGAGCTAAACATTTAACTTAAGAAACTGGTAAGAAAATAGAAAACATGGAAATAGTCAATAAATTCAATACCTGGTTCTTCAAAACTACCTCTGACAAAGTTAATCAAGAAAAAGATAAGAAAATAAATTAAAATCCTACAAATTAATAGGATTATCAGTTTTTAAATTAAACCATCATATTTTGTATGCATCTCTATTAACAAATCTAGCCTCTAGATAAAAAAATATTTCAATAAGAAAATATAAATTTTCAAATTTGATTCTTTAAGAGACAAGAAAACTAACTAAACATTGAAGGGTAGTTAAAGGTTTCAAAGAATATATCCCCCAAATGCAAGATGCAGATATTAATCCTATCAGATGTAGTCATTTTATGCTATAGGGTACCATCATGTTGTTTGAATTCCTCCAGGACCTGGTGCAGGGAGGGGAGAAGGGAAAGGGAGAATGGGGAGGTTGGAGAAAATCTTTTAAATTAATATTATATGGCCACAATCACCCTTGTTGAAAAAAACTCAAAAATGATACAAAATGAGAACTTTACAGATGGCATTTACACATTATATGCAGAAACCCTAAATGCAATGTTTTCACAACTTAGGAAGACATTTCTGGTATGCAAGCATGAATTATTGTCAGAAAATCTACCAATAAGTGGAGAGATGTGTTATATTCTCTAGTGGAATGACTCAATATTTCAAAGATGGCAGTTCTTCAAGAATTTATAAATATAATCCAATCATCACAAAAATCCAACATGGAAAAACAAATATGATAAGTCAGAAAATTTTGAGACAGAAGAACAGAGGAGGCAACTTTGGCTTTACCAGATATATATATATATATATATATATATATATATATATATATATATATCCAAATTACTAAAATCACATACACTGTAGTATTGATATAGGAAATTAATTATACTAGCAAAATTAAATACAAGTCAAATATCCACCACTTCATAGGAATGGGTAAAAATTCTTTGTGCTATGCTCATGTGATGGAATAGTATGCAGATGCTAAAAATTATATTGTGAAAGAACACAGAAAAATGTGCAAGCCTTATTGACAACTGGGAATAAAAATCTACAGATGTGTCAACAGACTAAAGACTTAATCATACAGAAGAAAGTTCTTAAAAGAGATATACCTTTAAAAAGGATATTTTACCATAATGGGATTAAATGATTTCTATATTTACTATTTGAGTTCCTGATTATTTTCCAAATTTTTCAAAACAAATACATAATTTTTTAAATAAAAATGCTCTATTTTAAAAATCAAGTTCTTTAAAGTCCAGTGTACATTAAAGTAAGATTATACATATCTGAAATTCATTTGCAATATATATAAAGCATCTGGGTGAGACACACCAAAGAAATTACTATGTCTGAAGGAAATATTAAAACAAATAGCCCAGCTCTGCAGTGATTGCATGGAACTGTATATATTCGCTCTGTGCACTGGACAGGAATTTTTCATTTCATACATCATTTACAACTTGCTGCAGTGATTCTGTAAAATCAGTCCACACCATTAGCACACACAAAGAGAAACACCCAAGGTTCTCATTGTTGGAAAATGTAAGTGTTTGGGGCTCCAACGTGTACAAATGTCAGAGCTCCATCTAAGCCAATATTGTTCTCACAGCCAGGATGAAGAAAGCAGGGACCAGGTATCACAGATAGGGCTCAAATACCCAGGGTCAAGCATGGTGACTTTAAAAACTCTATAGTCCAAGATTGTTCCTAGGTACATTTACTTTTTAAAACTACTTGAGATAAGTAAAAATAAAATTGTAAAAATCATATGCAAATTCCTCCAGAGTGGTTTAAAAAAGAGAGAACCAATTCTGATTCAAAACATTTAATACTATGCCACAGGCCTACTCAACACTTCATCAAATAAATGCCTGATGCATTTACTTAAATCTCTACTCATTCTTAACAGCATGGAAGAGTATATTTCCAAAGCAATATAAAACCTTGTGCTGCATACTTCAGACCAGGAGAAAAGTATTTTGGTGAATAATAAAAATCTTTCAGAATCAGAAGACTTCTGGGATAGCAAATGTCAACCTGGTTATACTCCCTTCTTTTCCTTCTGTAGGAAATCTCACACCATAATTTTCTGGTAATATGTTTGCTATACTTTCAAGTCCAAGGACAACCATGGAAATATACTCTAAGAAAGATCCAATAAATTCTAAACAACATCCTATTTCACTACTTCATGGATTTCCCTGTCTGTCGTTATGCTTCATTCTGTCTTTAGAACAATAGGATTCAGAGCTATAAACTCTACAAAGAGTATGGCTGTTGAGTCATTGTTATGACACCAAAACCGGTCCAAACGAACCATGGAAATTATCAGTGTTCATGATTTACAGTGAGTGATACCATCCTTGGAAATTGCCAAATGTTCTACCTCTATGTCAACAGAATCTTTAGCGACTAGATTGATTCTTTGAGGCCCAAAAGTAAAACAGTTAATGAATACATGTTAGTGAGCAAAGGGTATCAAAGTTCAAGAACCAAGTCTAAAATCTCAAAAAACAAACAAACAAACAAACAAAAACCACATACGAGTTTGACATATAAAACCATGAATGTTTTGGTTGCTCATTTTCATGTCATATATATCTCAAATTATTACATCTATGAAAAGAGACAGGAGAATATCATCCCTGCTGAAAATGACCTTCGGACCTACTTTAGTATAACAAAATGACCTACTTTAGTATAAGAAAACACTCTAAAGAAAATTCCACAGGTTTGTCCAGTGCATCCCAGTTGGGATATGTCTACATACCAAGGGATGAATTCTTCTTTTATTTATCCTTCTTTGGGGCTCAAAAAAATTCAAGAAATCCAAAAGCCTGTAAGTATGAAAAAAAAAAAAGGTTTTGTTACAGGAAGAAATCTAGAAAATAGCAATCAAAATGATCGAGGATAATTGAGAGTGGGATTATGTGTGCTCAGCTATAAATGAGCCACTCTGAATGGGAAGTTGATAAAAATCTGTAAGCCATGGAGGTCATAGTTGGAATGAACATGTTTCACCACATCTCAAATGAAAGTATTGTTTCTGAAGGAATAGAAAGTCTGCAAAGCATTGCTCATTGTCTACTCCCTCCTCTCAGAAGTAGGAGATGGCAATATAAATTTGTTTCACATTAAATAATAAACTGCTAATGATATATACATTTTCATTTGTTAGTAATGAAAGCACTGTTTAGGAAATGACTATAAGGCACTACAAAGAAAATGTGTACTTTTCTCATTGGTCTCTATACAGGAAAAGTGCAAAGTATGTGACAGCAAACTTCTCCAAGAATAATTAGAGATGTATTCTAAGCAGAGGATAGAACTCATTTGTAGGAGTGTTCTGTGTAAATTGGTCTAATCATAACATGAATCTTTAATACAAAAACAATTCCATATAAAACTATTATCTTTTTTTTAAAAAAATCAGAATTTATGTACCTTTTCTTCTATTTGTGTTTCTGGGAGGGGGTAAGTGCCTTAGTTACTTACAGAACCTAGCCTGGGCCCTATATTGCCACTGAATCATGCACAGAGAATGACACAAAGCACAGGGAAGAGATGTTATCTGCATAGGATGAGTACCAAGGGAGAAATAAGAAGTTCAAGAATCCTTCAAGAATAACAGAAGCAGAATGTAACTACAAAGGTTTTAATCATTCTACATAATAATAGATTAGAACTAGACTACCTGTAAGTGGAATTCTGAACTTATAAGAGAAAGTAATGTATTATTTATTATTTTTAAGTAGAAAAATGAAAATTAAGATGGTCAAAGATGATAGAAAATGGTGCTACAACCATCTTGCCAGTCTAAAATGGGCATAGAAATGAGAGTATGGAAGAAAGGGGCATCTTAAGTGAGACAAGTGTTGCTTCAGAAAAACAATAGTTATTGGTTCAATTGCTGGTTACTCCACACATTACATTCAAAAATTGTCCAAAATCAAGGTGAAATTGTGTTACCAAATGAATGAAGTAAGACTAGACAAAATGTTCAAAGTAAAACTTGCATCATCTTAAAAATTGGTTTGCTAAAAGGATAATTACTAGGAACATGGTGGGGGGGGAGATAGAGTCAGGAAGGGTGGAACTCCTGAAAAATGGGAAGAGAGAGACAGCAAAGAGGTAGACAGAGTAATTTACATTAGAATTGTCAGAAAACTAGAGCAAGTCATGATTGGTGTGGCTCAGCCACTTTAAACATGAAAACTCCACATAGACTATTATTAGTTTAAAATAGAGAAAAATCTGGTCATTTGAAACAGCAAGGATGAACCTAGAGGACATTATGCTAAATGAAGTAAACCAGTCACACAAGGACAACCTGCATGAATGAGCACACTGACAGGAGATATCCAAAACAGTCAAACTTGCAAACTGAGTTAACCAAAAAGGGAGAGGGGGGTGGGCTAAGAGCAGTGGAAGGTAGGGGATTCAGTGGATCGAGGCTGGGAATTACTTGGCTTTGGTGTGAAAACACACCTTTGTAGAGGGTTGAACTTATAACCCCTAAAACAAATACAATGTAGTAAACCAGCTATACCTCAATAAACATAACTGGAGAAAACTAAAATACTGTCAAACTCATAGAAGCAGAGAATGGTGATTGCCAGGAACTGGAAGGAGAGGGAAACAGGAATTGAATTGTTTTTCAATAAATTTTTTTCAATGTATAAAGTTTCTGTTATGCAAGATGAATAAATTCTAGAGATATTTTATAGGACATAATACCTAGAATTAATGTAGTATATGTACATGTTGAGTCTCAATTATGTACATCTGAAACTTACATAATGTAAAACTTATAATGTAATGTTATTTCAATGAAAAAATTAAATAAAAAAGCACAAAAGGAGATGATAGGAGTAAAATTTAAATATCAATAATGTCAATCAGCGTGAAAATTAATCAAACTCACCAGTTACAGACAGGTTCAGAGAGGATACTTTCACTCATGGAAATATAGTGGGCTGTAGAGTAAGACAAAAAAGCTGACTTAGCAAATGCAAAACGCTGACTTAACAAATGCAAAATATTCTACAGGACCCTAACTTGTTTCTGAAATAAGTCAAAAGCATGAAAAAGGGAATGAGGGAGAGAGGGGACAGAGTTCATAATTCCTACATTATACACTGATTTAAGGAAAGGTAAGTAATAATTGCATGATTTTGGGAAACAAAAAATACTCTGGAGAGTTCTGATATTTCTATTCCTACAGATGCCTTTTATTATAATTTTGTCTAGTAAACAAGAGTATTTACTAAAATATGTGTTGTTCCATTTTAAAACCATCAGCAATGTCAATCATAAGTGAATGTACAATTACTGTTAAATGTGTGATTTGTTAGAATAGCTCAAAGTCCATAGTGCATGGCATTTTGAAAGTATATGGCTACAATCTCATTTAATAAGTATATTTTCCATTTTATTTTCTTAAGTAACTTACATTGTCTCCATACAGTCCCAAACTCCTTGGGTCATTTTACACCTTCAACTTATGCCTGAATGTTAAAATGACAATGGAGCTAACTATGCAATACATTTCAGGGATTTTGAAGTGACTCAACACCCAACATGTCCTTTGGGGGAGGGGAGTAGAATTGTGAAGCCCTAGAGTGGGGTCAACAGACTTTTCCTAGAAAAGACCAGATAGCAAATATTTTCTTCCCAGTGGGTCATGTGGCATGAGCCACAGCTACTGACTCTGTTCTTCTATCAGGAAAACAGCAACTCTGTTCCCTTAGAACTTTATTCATAAAAACAGGAGGTAGGTTACCACTAGCCAATGAGCTATAGCTTGTTGGTTCCTGTTATAGGTTCATTTATAGTGTTATGGTCTATGTGTGTGAGGGCACGCACAGTGATACCAGTTTTAGAAGAAATGGAGGATATAGGAAGAAAAGAAAAGAAGTATAGGAAAGGAAGAAGGAATACTGTGTTATTAAGTAGCTCTGAACATCCTAGAAACCAAAGCAAAGAGGGCAATATGTATGCTGGACTGTGGAAGATAGAATGACTTTGCACAGGAGTCCACATTCTACTCCTGAGAACCAATAAACATTAGGTTACATGGCAAGAGTTTTAAGGCTAGGAGTGGGATTAAGGTTACAAATCAGCTGACTTTCAAATAAGGAAACTATCATGGCTAAATAGGGGTTGGAGGTATATTTTGTAACCACAGCAATCTTTTAAACGTGGAAAAGGGAGATGACAGCATGAACCAGGAGTTTGGAAACCTGACAAAACTGGCCTAGTCATTGCTGGCTTTGAAAATGGAGGAAAGGGGCAGTGAGTCAAGTAATGTAGCACCTCTAGAAGCAGAAAAGGCTATGCATACCAATTCTCTCTCAGTGTTTGAAGAAGGAAAGCTTGATTTTATTCCAGTAAGAATAAATCAGCTTGATAAATAAGCTTGATTTTATTCCAATAAAATAAATAAGCTTGATTTTATTCCTTGGACTTCTGAAATCCAGAATAATAAAAGCAAGTGCATTGTTTTTATCCACCAACTTCATGGTAATTCATTACAGTAGCTGCAGGAAGTTCACAGAAATCTATTTGTGGGTCTTTATAATGGGTTTATTATGTCATGATGTGGACTACATCCCCAACGAGATGTCCACAATGAATATGATGGCAATTTCCCTGTCTCTCTTTCTTGAAACAACCCTTAAGTAGGTTGATGGCATGATAGCAAGTCATTACATAGGATATTCTGTTACCAAGGTGCTGCCAACACCATGAAAGTCAGGTATGTCATCATCTAAGATGCTGGCTTTGTGTGGTGCTAAAACTCAGAATATTTAGAGCAATGCTCTTTGAAGTGTGGGATGGTATCACATATCACGAGAAAAAGAAATCTGTGTTCACATACATTTAGAAGAAGACAGTTTGGAGCTGCAGGTCCTGTTTTCTGGACTAACTATAAAATGTGTATGCCTGGCCTGGTAGGCATCCAGCAATGGAACTATTACATTTATTACACATACTTCTGGATATAAAACCCTTTTTTGGGAGAATCCCCTAGACTACAGCCTTAGCACAAAGGAACATAACACATCCAATTTGTCTGGGGTGCCTTGTCCTTGCTTTACTTTCTGTTCATCACTCTTGTGAGAACTGTGTCCCTCTGGGAAGGAAGAGCTTAACTGCTACCATCTTGATTTAGAGAGAAAAAATGAGATGTTAGAAGAGATACCCTTTCCTTTTATTTTTTTAAGGATATATATTTTATTTTCATGGGAAGCAACATTTCTGAGTCTTTTATCACTAGATAAATGTATACTGTGTTGTTGAAGGCCATGAAATGAAAGCTAAGCCAAGTGATCCTGAAGTGTACTCTCTGCACATGCACAGCACAAAGGGAAGAACCATCTTTCCCATCCCCTAAATATTTAGGGGCTGTTAACACTCAAACTCATTCTTCTATTAGTGCCCCACATTGCCACAAGTTTTCTTTTAAAGACAATGAGAGCTTTCCACCCCAATTTAGAATGGTGGAGCCATAAAAGAACACGTACATTGCATAAGAAAAATGACGTGACAGCAACATTTAGTGAGATTAGTACAAATCAACCCGTTTTAAACAATCTAAGCCATAGATGCCAAATAATTAATGCTTGCTGTTATAAGACAGAATAAGTGGGGGGCCAGGCACGGTGGCTCATGCATGTAAGCTTCAGTCTATGAAGCGGCCCAAGCTACGGATTGCGGTTCGAGTCCTGCCTGGGGACTGTAGTGAGACCTAGTTCCAAAAAAATATCTGGACGTGGTGGCGCGCGCCTGTAATCCCAGCTACCTGAAAAGCTGAGGCTGGGGATGGCTTGAGTCTGTGGTACCCCGGGCAACGAGAGCCTGCAGTTCCACGGCAAAAATAGCGAGACCTAGTCTCCAAAAAAAAAAAAAAAAAAAAAAAAAAAAAAAAAAAAAAAAAAAAAAAAAAAAAAAAAAAAAAAAAGACAATAAATGCAATAGAGACATAAATTTAGGCAAAGTTGTCTTGATAGTGTTGCACTTATTGTAATTCAAAATATCAAAATAAGAATGATAGTTAGAAACTCTGTGGTACAAGGGTTGGGGAGGGTGTTGAGGAAATAGAACTCTCATCCACTGTTGCTGGAGATGTAGGCTGGCCCTTCCTCTATGAGAAACTCATATGTGTTGAGTGGTTTCTCAACACATTAAAAAT
Organism: Uropsilus gracilis; assembly: GCA_004024945.1. Classification (NCBI taxonomy): domain Eukaryota; kingdom Metazoa; phylum Chordata; class Mammalia; order Eulipotyphla; family Talpidae; genus Uropsilus; species Uropsilus gracilis. The sequence goes on from PVHY01000582.1 coordinate 128,231, forward strand.
ACATCTACTATATGATCCAGCAATTCCACTTCTGGGTATCTAGTGGAAAAATACAAAACCACTAATTTGTAGGGATCTATGTACGGCTATGTTCATTACAGCTCTACTTATAATAGCCAAGATGGGGAACAATTGAGTGAATTGGGAAGACATGGTGTATATATGCAATGGAATATACTCTGCTGTCTTAAAAAAGATGAAATCTGCCATTTGTGATAACATGGGTAGAGCTGGAGGGGATGATGCTACATGAAATAAGTCAGAAAGAGAAAGTCAAATACCAGATGATTTCACTCATATGTGGAAAAGGAAAAGACAAAACCCCTTTAAATCTAAGATCAGAATATAGGCTGTTGGTGGTGGGGGGGGGAGCAATGGCTGCAGGGGACACAAAGGCCTAGGAGGAGGACCATGGATGCTTGGGTGGTGAATGAGGTGATGTCTGTACAACTGTGGACCTATAGCTCTGAATCATATATGCTGTTGGCAGGTCAACAGAACTTCAATAAAAACAATTACTGAGAAAACAGAAAATTCTAAGTTTCTATGTCACTATCATTCACACTGTCCTGACTTCATACTAATCACCCATGGGGACAAGATGATTTTAGGAAGACCTCAGTTTCCTAAGTTCACTCAAGACGTTCTGGGGGATAGCCACATTGTCCTACAGGTTGATCTCCTGAGGTCACCAGCATGTCTAAGCTACATGAGCAAGTCAGGAGGTAAGGGGGCATAGTAGGCACATATTCTGAGCTAATGAGTGGGGGAGCAAGTTAGGCACCATGCAGTTGTTTTGATGGCAGAAATTAGATCTATGTTCCTATCTCCCGTCCATGCCTCTCCCTCCTACTCAGCATCGAACCAGCTGCATCGCTTAGATGTGGAGCTAAGGGGACAGGGATTCGGAGAGACGGGCTCAGCAGAGCATGGCAACTCCCTAAGAAGGCCATATTAGGAGTGATATAAGTCAGATGGAATAAGTGAAATTTCTGAGCATTTCCTGGGGTTTTTGATTTTCCTCAGAAACCATGGTAAACATGACTATAAAGTTTCATTAGCAAAGCTGCATCAGGTCTGGAGACATACCATATTTAAGAAGTATAAACAAGGTTTTCATATCCACCCCAATAGTCTCAACCTAGATCCAGAATGATCTGTTTGCATCTTAGCATCATGTGTAAGGCATGTAATTAAGGCTTCTGTGATCACCAACTCACTCTGCTTCCCTAGTAACCTTCTTGAAGCAACTATGGAAGAAGCATATTTAATCAGTTCTGTAGATAATTTGTTTCTTTTTTAAGGTTTTTTTATTTCTTATATTTATTGTCTCACATGGTTGTTAACTTTGGGTCAGTATTTGATTTCTCCCTTCAGGTATAGTCCCCGTAGTTCTCCCACCACCATAGCACCCATGATCCAGCTCCACAATCCCTTGTGCTCTTCCCTCTCCTGTTTTGACCACTCTCTTTCCCCCACCCCTGCTCAGACACCATGGCTCTCAGAACTATGGTCAGCTTGTAGGTTTTATCTTTTTCCTAATCTTTTTTGGTTTCTCTATAGTCTCTATTTAAGTGAAATTATCTGATACTTATTTTTTTCCTCATGACTAACTTAACACTTCCAGCTCCATCACTGTTCCTGCAAATGGCATGAGTTACTCTTCTTGATCACTGAGTAGTAGTCCATTGGTATATATACCACATCTTCTTAATCCATTCATCTGTTTTAGGGCATTTAGGTTGTTTCTATATCTTGGCTAATTATAAATATTGTTGCAATAAACAAAAGGTTGCAAATTTCCTTTTGGATTAGTGGTTTTGTGTCCTTTGAGTGTATTTATAGAAATAGAATCACTGGATCATGATAGATGCATTTTTAGGGTTTTGAAAAACGGCTACACATATTTCCATAGTGACTGAAACAGTTTACATTCCCACCAACAGTGAAAGCAAGTTCCTTTTTGACTATATCTTCACCAGCATTTGTTCTTTGTGATTTTGCTTTCTTTTATCAATATGGCCCATTCTTAGAGGTGTAAGGTGTTACTCATTGTGGATTTGATTTGCATCTCCCTGATACTGAATGATGTTGACCACTTTTTCATATAATTCAGATATGTAAAGCCCTCCAAACATTTATAAGGACTTACTAAGTCCTTATAAATGTTTTAGCAAGTTCACAACTTGCTAATGTGAACCTGAAACTACCTTCCATACTGACATCACCATTAGCTAGGATAGCCACTGTGATTTCTTTCATTCCCTCATGACACTCACTGCTTTGTGATGAGATTCTGCAGATCCCCCATCAAGAAGTGGTATACATTTCTCCATCCCCCAAATATGTGGTTGGCCTGTGACATTGGCCTTGTGAGTTGCTTGATCCATGGGATATGAGAGATTCAAAAAGTCATTGCACATTGGGGATTTTCCGCTGAGGGCATGTTGTCCAACTGAGACAGCACCAGAATATTAGATGCAATTGAGCAGATGCAAGTTACTGTTATGGACCATCCAGTCACAGGGCAGAAGGGCAGCACTTTTAAGGGGTTCAGCCCAAACTGTTGACAATTATTAGTAAGCAAATTGAATTTTGTAGCTTGGGGTGGCTTATTGTTCATTGATAGATAACTGGCATGCAGACCCATTAAGATTGCACATTGTAAGATGAAAAGCAGGGAAGAGAAACTGTTGCTCACAGAAATTACAGATTTTTCACTTGTCCACCAACAGAGATCAGGGTGTCTCTGAGCTATTAAAGACAAATTAGAGTGGTCCTTGCTGCTGTTGCTGCTCTTATCATATCACTTAGTCAGTGAAAACAAGTGTTTTCTGAAAATGGGCCTGGCGGTAATTACTGGTATTTCCTAGGAATTAGCCCAGAAAAACCTGCTAATTTAGCAAGCCTCAAAAAGCTGCATGGTCATTCTCCACACTGATTAAAAATTCCTAAGACCTGGTACAAAAACAATGTAATTCTTTCAACATGAGAAGTACCCCATGAATTGAAATATCACTATGCATGGATGAGGAATATTACCTTCAATCTTGCAGACAGAGAATGAAAACTATTGATTTTTGAGTAAGACTGAGAAAAATTCCAATCAAGATTCTATCATTTAATAACTAGGTAACAAATAACAGCTAGCATTTAAGTGCTTATTAGGAATCAAATATTCTACCTAGTATTCAATAATGAAAAAACCTTATAATAATTCCATGGGCTAGATACCTTTACTATCCCCATTTCTACAATGAACCTTAGAGATATTAAGTATCTTCCCAAGAAAACTCAACTGGGTTGAACAAGGGAGTGTGACACCAGAAAGTACCTTCTTTTCCACTTGGACATGCTATCTCTCAAGTTATGTGCCAGAGTTACTCCTTCTTCATTAAATTTTTGTTTACTGGACTACTGATTCATTGATTCAGTCATCCTAAACATTTTTAAGGAGCACCTCACATATGCAAGAGCTCTGATGTACTAGGGAATAAATGGTGATGTGGTTCCTGCCTTAAAAGGGTTCAAGTTTTGTGGGTAAAGGAACTCATGACAAAATATGCCAGCCTCTCTCATATGCCAGCCTTTCCTTGTATTTGCATACTATGTACCCAATTTTTAGACCAACATTTTACCGTTGAAGATTCATATTATTCCTTTGCCTGAAATCTCTCAGAATTCTGGTAGCTTTTAAAATATGTCTACAAATTATTTGACATTTTTCCCTGCAACATGTGAAACGTAATTATCTTTTTTTGAGTCTGGGCTGGCCTTACTGACTTACTTCTAAAGGTCAGAATGAGGTAGAAGGGACAGTGCAGAAGAAAGGCAGGAGGTGAGGAGAGGAAAAAGGAACTCTCTCAGAAACCTGAAGAGTTTCTCTTTCCTTAAGAGATTTTACTAGGGATCAGCACAAATGTGAAGCCTCAGATAGGACTCAGTGGATCAGACTGGAAGTCATGACACCTCCTTCATACATGAATGAATCATCCAGGGGTATATTCAACTAAACCAAGTTTCTGTTTTTTCTTTGAATTATGGTAATTCTAAGGTGTAGATAGAAGAAGGGAAAGAATTCAAGAAAGACATAAGGAAGTAACTAGTTTTAAAGGATCAGGAGATTTCAATATTGTAACCAACACATAGGTAAAGTGTATGTGTGTAGGCACACACCAGGGGGACATGGTAAATGTTATTTACTCTTGAAATTATTACAACAGAATTACAGATT
>PVHY01000582.1:132564-215366 GCA_004024945.1 Uropsilus gracilis
TATATATATATATATATATATATATATATATATATATATATATATATATATATATATATGTTAGAGTTCACAATGGAATGCTTTACCCATTTGACTTTCAGGGGAATGCGAATTAAACTGGGTATTTTTGTAGGTGAGAATTTCAATGAAAATATGCCATTCCATTTCCAGAGCATCAGCACTTAATTGTCTAATTATTCCTGGCATGAAAGAAATGAAGTTAACATATGATCAAGGCAGAAAGGCAAGCCGACTGAGCTCCGAATGAAAAAATGTTTTGAATTGTATAAACAGTTTTGAACTATGCCGTTTTATTTTGGCTGGCAAACAATATGATTCTTAATATGTGAAATTAGACCCATTGAAGAAACTAAAGAGGATTGCAGATGAATGCCAAGTTGTTCAGCAAGAAATCACACACACACAGAAAAAAAATTGGCAGGAACTACAATTCTCTTGAGGATTCCACAGGTCTTAGAAATAAAGTTCGCAGTAACTACTTCGCAAGCAGGAAAAATAAGAAGGATTTCTATGAGGACAGAGAGCCCTTGAGAGTATCAATGTATAATAAATAGTGTTTCAAAAGTAGTACTTTTCAGAGATAATATATAAATATTTTATAAGTAGTGAAGCATAGGTGTGGACTGTTTTTCCCATACCATGTCCAGAAAATCTGCACATTCACATCAAATTCTGCATCTGGGGAATCTGCTTTATTGAGATGTTTGCATTTTTAAACAATACGCCTGACCTATTTGGGCGCTAATATAACTAAATGGATCCTATTTGCTGTTTATTATTTATAGAAAATTCACTTTGGGTTAGGGCCTCTTAAGACATTTGTTTTTGAGCTGCATCGCAGAATGTTTCTGGATCGTTCCCAACTGTCACAGGCAAGAAGATGACAAGTGAGACTACAGAGCAGGCTCTACTAAGTGCTGAAAGGATAAGAAGAGAGCTAGGCCCTTTCATCAAGGCCATGCTAACCTCCACCCCATGAGCACCAACCAGGTTCCTGGAGTCACATAAAGGAAAGACGTATGATTCAGCATAGATGGTTTCTTCTATCCAGTGGGGATCCCAGGGACAATATATAAAATAAAATGCCCATCTCCCACTTAAGAGACTTTTCTTAGAAATCCTTGTCCTGTTTCACAACTACTAAAGGCAGCAGTCTATGTGTTTGCATGCAATCTCGTGACTTACTATCAAACACCTGCAACTGATGCCACAGCCGAAAAGAAACAAAAACAAGCTGGACCTGAATGGATGCCAGAGTGAGCTAGGGACTCTGTCTGCCCAGGAGCCAGTTCTGGACAAGGTAAGACTGAAGTGACTATGAATACTTCTTAATACATATATTTGCAGGTTTTTTGGTTTGGAAGGGTGAGCAAGGATGTCTCCTCTGTGTAGCTTTTCAAGTCTCTGCAGGGAATATGACCTTTTCTCAACAGATATCATTCCTGTAACACACTGTATCTCCTCCTTTTTCATTATGGTAATGAATGCTGGAAATTTTCCAAAATGCAAAGCCACTTGACAATGACAAATATGAAATAAAAGGTGACATGATGATTAGGCCATTTACTGACCAATGCAAAAAGCAGCCAGATTGGCCTAAGAGCTGGACAAATCAAGGCTTTCACTCAGCTGAGAGAGTGTCAGTGTAACCACTGCAAGAGACAAGGGTGGCTGATTCAGATTCACAACTCTGCCTCAATATTGCAAAGTTATTTACATGAGTGATAATGAAATGACCACATATTTCAGGGTAAACTACTTTTCTCCACACAGCCTCCCTCTCCCACCCATGCAATAAGTCCCAGTCGGTGAATAGCTTTCAAGAGTTCTTTTAGTCAAATATAGCTAGACTATGTTCTTTCTCTAACTGGCAAAGGCAAAATGTTTTACAAATGATCATCACCTCTTACTTGCCACCTTCCATATGATAGATTAGAAAACAAATTCAGATAAAGGAAATGCCATGCCCAAGAACACATAACATGTAGACAGATGATCTGGGATTCAAATTTGGACTTTTCTGGCTTATGTTCTAAACCTAGCATCATTCATTAGCAATTTTGTGACCATGTGTGCATCTCTTAACCCTTCTGTACATGTGACTTTCATCTCCAAAATAGGGACAAGGCCATCCTACCACTTTCCTCCCAGGACTGTAAAAAAAATGAGATGAGACAAACTTTCACAGCACTTAATGCAGTCTTGTGCTTATTTTATAGCAGGTGCTTAATAAATGCATGATTCCTCTTCCCAGCCTTGAGTCTATGGCAGATATTTGTCTCTACATCCCTACGGCCATCTCTTTTGCTCACTTGCTTACTCCCAAGATCCCCAGGAAGGAATCAACTAGACAAGAGACTAGAGAACAAAGTAATCCTATAGGAGCAGCAAAGAAGAGGCAAAATACTTGGGAATTATTCTCTGACAAGAAATTACTAAGACATGGCTTGGCTATCATTCAGGTTCTCCCAAAAGTAGAACTTGAGACAGAGGTTAGCATGCAAGCAGCATATTTGGGTAATGATCCCAGGAGGAAAAAGCAATAGACCAGGAAGGTTTAAGATGTAGAAGAAAAGTGGCCATTATCAAGTCATGGGCAAAGAGAGCTTAAACCCACTGGAGTCTCAGAGATATCATGTTTTATATGTACCAGAGTTATTCCAACTAGGTAAGGAAGTAGGGTATGCACCAAACTCTCACTTGTCCTTTATTGGTAACCATTTTGTTGTTGTTGTTTGTTTTTCTGAGACCAGGTCTTGCTATGTTGCCCAGGGTTGACTCAAACCTGAGGACTCAAATGATACCTAGCTTCAGCCTCTCAGGTAGCTGGGATTACAGGTGCGTGCCACCACACCTAGCTAGGTACTGATGGCATCAATTTCTCTGGTAATTCTGGCTTGCCCTCCATTGAGACTAAGCTGAGGATGCAGTCAGAAAAACACTACCCAGCAGAGAGTCATGGTTGCTCTCCAGAGGCAGCCTCCAGTGTCAAGAGGAGAGTAACTGTAGGACTTCAGGGTCAAAGACACTGTTAGAAGAAGAAAGAGGTTTAATTTCTTCCTGAAGCCAACATTGTGAAAGTTGCCATTTCTGTAGTGACTGTTAAGATAACCATGGAAGGAGATGGTATGTGGAGTTACAAATTCTGAATCAAAGAGCCATTGACAAAAGAGACCAGCCCTAATTCTCATCACCTATAATCAGCTTGGAAAGCTCCTTTGATGATTCGGTTATTTTAGACATACCAGGAAGAACGAGAAAAAAGCTATTACTTAGCTCTACATGCGTTTCTTCTCTGTGTGGGTAGGAGTGTAGTATTGGCCCTAGCAAAGCTATCAGATTTGTGAACACAGCAAGTGGTAATCTGCTTTATTCCCAAGACACCTTCCTTCTCCCACAGCAATCTCACATAAGTCTTCCCTTAATTTTCATGTATCCATTTGGTTTGTGGCTTTCATAACTTTACTCTTGCCAGAGACTTGTGGAAATAATGAAGACTATGTAAACACAAGGTGGGAGTTAGGATCAAAGTGTTGGTAAATTTCAAGCATAAGTGGTATAATAATCAATAGATAAATTTATCTACCATGTCACATTTTATCTACCATGTCACAATTAATTTTAATAACAACTATTTGCTTATAGACCATCAAAAAGGGCCACAATAAGTTAATGGAGAAAAGGAAAACAGGTCTAAGAAAGAAAAGATAGAGGGCTTAAATAATTATAAATTTTTGGATGTTTTTGGAAAAATGAGAACTGGACAAAAAGTATCTTTATTTTCAAAGTAGTAAGAAATCATCTTACTTGTTCTTTGAATGAAATACTAATGTATCCATTCAATACTAGTGTATTGAATGAAAAACCTGATATCACTCAGCCCCTCCCACTCCAGATAAAAAGTATCTTCATGGAACTACCTCTTTAAAAAAAATCCTATGATCACTTATCTTTGATATTTCAAAATATCAAAGTTGAGGAAAACGTCTATTTTAAATGTTGAACTTTTTTATTTAAACACCAAGAAACAATCAGGAAAGTAGGTTTATCAATGTCTGAAGGCACACAGTGCTTAAAATATGAAGTTTTGGAGATCATAGACTTCTTTCTGGTGTATTTAACAGAAAGGAAAAGTGGTTTCAAAATCCTGAGACAGAATGTTTTCGATGGCACATACAAACACTCAACTATCACCCAACTAGTAAAATATCTCACTATATTGCTGATTATATTTTTATTACATAAATGATGCGACATTGCTCCCAAGTTGTCAAATTCCTGACAATGAAATTCTAGGTGAGTTATCACTAGATACCCAAAGTCAATGAAGAACAAGGTTTATGAGGAAGTTCTTGTCTTGGTTTCACACATCAAACAACAAGATTTCACCTCAAATCCTACAATGGATTCAGTCCAAACCTGGATACTTACTCAATTCTAGTTTCAAAATTTTTCTACTCAAATTTTCTACTTTTACAAATATATTAATACTTTTCTTTAAAAATTTTCAATACTTTTCTTCTGTGGCCATTGAAAAACATCAACCACAAGGCCAGGTGAGTTGGTGAGTTGAGTATGCACAAGCACACAGCCCTGTGGGTCTATAAATGACTCAGTTTCCACAAACCCATTTCCAAGCTATGTTCACTGGGATGGTTTAGAAACAATGGCAACCAGTGGCCGTGAGCATGCTGAGAGGCTGTTTCTTGGCCCTATTAACCAATAAAAGGAACAAAAGCTCTTTAAGTTCTAAATAAAGCATGAAATATACATAGTGCCAGAGAGTAAGGGAGTCACGAAATAGGATGGGGGCACATTAAAAGGACAGAGGTGCCAACATGCAAGAGTTCTCAATGGCCAAGAAGTAAAACAATTTTAGCAAAAAATCTCAAATTAAGGGTAAAATAAACACCCAGGAATTCATCTGGGTGTCCATAAAGAGGTGAATAAATTTTAAAATGTAGAAAAAGGGTGACGTTTACTTTCAGAAGCATTTCAATTATTCAAAGTGGAGAAAGTACACAATCTCTACCCGAATATTACAATAATGATTGTTGCAGATAAGAGCCATTGATGGGTGGTAAAAATAAGGTATTTTCATAATCTCAAAGCTGTATCCTGTCTTCAGAGCATTTATCTAGATATTACCAAGGAGAACACAGTAATATCACAGTGAAGAAAGGTACCATCCTTTGGTTACCAAGTAACCAAAGTTAACATCATCAATAATAGGAAATTTCACACACATGTCACATACACCATAGAGAAGGGCACATGACCTCTGTAAAGTTTTTGCCAAAATTTCTGATTATGATAAGGAATATAATTATAAAAAAAATCAGAAAAGCCCAAAATGACATGCATTTTATAAAATAAGTTACTGTACTCTTCATAATGGCCATGGTCATAGAAGGCAAAGACTGAGGATTGTCACAAATCAGAAGACTCTAAAGAGACATGATATCCACATAAAGTCTTAATTGCTTAACTGTAGTCTGTCAATGTTGATTTCTTCATTTGGTTGGAAAACATACCATGGCTATAGCAGATATTAACATTAGGAAAAGCTGAAGGACAAGTACATATTTTCAATGATTTTACAACTTTTTTTCAAAAATTCAAATTATTTAAAAATGAAAAGTAAGAAAAAAAAAGAGGAGACTTGAATTAAAAGGCATGTTAGCATGTTTTGCATATGCATTGTGTACCAATTACTTCCTTTGTGGCTTATTTGTTTCTTCACTGGTTTCACTTTCAAAAACTTTCATATGTAGATAAACATTATTTAGATTACTAAGTTTTTCTTACAGATCTTTAATAGGATAACTTGTGTGAACATCTATTAAGTGAAAGTGATCATGCACTGTAATTACAAATAAACAGTCATCCTAAGCTAGTATTTAATAAGTACTTACTACATGCCAAACACTGTCGTAAATGTTTTACATGCTAATATTCACTTAATGTGCTAATAACCTTTTAGGCAGATTCTATTATAACTCCTATTTTTACAGATGAGAAACAGTTAAGTCAGTTGCCCAAGGTCATGCTGTTTGCCTGTGCTTTTAATCACCACTGGGCTTTGCCTGGAGAGCAATGTCAGGGTCACCATAATAGGTCAATCCTACCTCAAGTATGGAGTGCAGAGAAAGACCACAGGATAAGAACCTCAGGCTAATATTCTGACATAGTATTCAGGAGGACATTATTACATAGCATGTATAGAAAATTAAAATGCTTGTGGAGTGGAATATAAATAAAGGCAGAAAGACTGGAAAAGCACAGCAAAATAAAATTCTTCAACCATGAAAAATGTACTGGCTACAAAAAGGAACAAGGGTGACAGTAGAAGAATATCAGCGCTGAAGCCATGATAGAGGGTGAGCATATACAGACATGGGGGTGTGAAGTTGCACCCTCCAAATTATACAGCTATGTAAACAATTGTCAAAGTTGGAGAAAAAAATTGGAAAATATTTCTCCTGAAAAGCTGATGCTGAATCTTCTATTCTCCCTAAAAGTTTCATCCCAAAGCTAATAGGTAATGTTTTAAAAAGCTAAAAAGACACAACCACCTGTGATCAGAGACTAATCAGAGATTCGTTAAGGTTCCATGCAATACATTATTTCCTCTAATATAACCATTTATTTGGGTAATTCCGCAGGGGTATGTCCTTTACTAAACAGATGCTACAGATTTCTACTATTGCAGAAATATATTTTTAAACACGTGTAAGATACATATTGTTTTCTTAATACACCTGAAGTCCACCATGTCAAATCAGTGTGCTTTTTTTTTTTTTTTTTTGAAATGCATTATTTGCCCACTAGATTAGGTGTTCAGTAAAGAAGTTTTTGCAAAACAAGGGGGGATCTGCTTGGCTTTGGGGGAAAAATGTTGTTTTTATGCGAATAAATCGGGTGTTGTTCGTGACCGCATCAAACAGCTACAAGATGATCTAGAGCAGCGGCGTCGCCAGCTTGCTGAAAATCCACTTTGGTCAGGTTTTAAGGGTCTCCTCCCTTTTCTACTCCCATTTCTAGGCCCTTTAGTGGCCCTAATTCTCATACTCACTATTGCCCCTTGCCTGCTCAACCGGCTCATGACATTCATTCAGCAGCAAATTGAAGCTGCCCAAGCTAAAACCATCCAGGTTCATTACCAGCACCTAGAAATGCAAGATGCCCAGACGTATGTTAGCAGACTTTCCGCATGAGGTACGGTGTAACAGGTTCCCATTTCCCTGTGATGGGTTGGACAGCCAATGACGGGTACGAGGGTTTGGCCAAGTAATACCTAAGACAGGACGGTTTCCTCAATTCAAGGCACCCCCTCCGATGACGGGTCCCTTACTCCAGGCGCAGACCCCAACCTAAGACAGGCGCAATCCCCAGGTCTTACCGTCCCAATAAAATAAATAACTAAAAAGGGGGACCTGTAGAGAGCTAAGAAATTAGCCCCTATGACAAGGCCAGTCTGCTGCAAACCCATGAGGCTTTTGCATCAGCCAGGTATGCTGTATCCTGATTGGCTCTTGCATTAGCCAAGTATGGACCCGGAACAGAACAGGTAAGGGGCACTCAAAGAAGTGTAAGCTCCTGTCTATAGGAGACCATATATGGTTGCAAATTAGACCATTGAACAGTTAGTATTTGTGGCAAGCATTGATTAGAGATGACCATCCTGGAATGTCTGGAATGTTTATGTCTAATGTATATGAACTCGAGACAAAGCAGCAATAAACGAGACTTGATCAGAAACCTGTCTTGTCTCCATTTCTCGTGTCTTCTGTCCCATCCCCATTCCCACTCCTTCCTCCAGGTCTCCATTGACGATCCCGCGGGTCGAGACAAGATACTTAGATGATTTTCAGTGGTTTACTTAAAACATTTGCCATTAAGAGTTTATTAGTGTGATTGTTTTCAAAGAACCACAAGCAAGATCATTAAAACAATCAAGATTCTATAGAGATAATTAAAATATAACAAACCATTTGAATAATAACAAGCACAAGCACCACCCCACAAGTGCAGGATGTATTTTTATTTCGTTTTTTAAACGACTCAACTGCGTCATCTGTCGAACATGCCAACTGCATTGGACTGATCAAGAGCCAAATCTTTGGTCACAATTAGTTTTGTCAAATGGCTGATTTTATCCTGAAAGCTTGTGGAAGATCCTATTTAGCAAAGAACACCGTTCACTTACTTATACACAAGCCCTCACTTTTTTGTTTTTTCACAGAAGAATAAGCATATTCTGCAGCTCCCTTCTTGGAATGTGTCCCCCTTCCAAAGGTTAGGTCCCAGGTTTAAACCCATGAGAGATGCAAAACTGTGGTTAGAATGGAAAATAATAACACATATCGGAGGCCCCACCTTCCTGGACACCACCTTCCATAATACGCAAAGAGGGAAATCCTCTATTTTTCCCCAAATAAATAAATTTAGGGGCTTTTCTGCTTGCTGTTGTCCCAGGCAGCATTTCTTCCAGCTGAATAGTTTTTAAGCAAACTGTCAAATGATTTCTAATGTACTTGTGAGCATTAAAAACACAAACCAAACATTTTAATTATATTTTCTAAGCCTTCAGACATGTTCTGGGTAGAAAATACAAAATTCTTGTACCATGCTTTATGGTGGAAAAAAAATGATAGTTAAATTAGAAATCCTTGAGAAATAGGATTGATAATGGCAAGACCCAGAGAAGGCAGGCTGCAATTGTTCCGCCACTGTAATACAATCTATTCCAGAATAATTTTTCTTTTTATTATTTCATTAAGTTGTATCTCACTAAAGTTCCTCTTAGGATCTCACGGCAGCACCAAATTTTTCATGGAGAAAACGATAAATCACTGGCCTAAATTACAATTTAATTATAAACGCCTTTGCTTTCTAATGCTGCCTGGGACCTTTTACCCTGCTACATAATTCTAAAAAATGACCCCTGTCATAATTTCCTTCACGAGAATAATATGGGGAGATCTAATCCTGAATCCTGCTGTCTTATAATTTAATATAAGAGGTAATTATTATTCAAAAGATAATGTTGCAGATATTGAAAATATTCTGAAGTTTGAGTCTTTAAAAAAAAAGGGGGGTGGGGGGGAGTCATAGGTACGGGGAAGCTCTCTATCATTGGTTCTATCAGGAGAAGCCAGAGGAAAGAAGCAAAAGGGTTTTTAATGAAAAAAAATATTAGCATCTACATACAGCTGGTATGTTGTATTGTATGAAAGGCATTTATACAGCCTTCAAACTATGGTTAGAAATGAAATGCCTCATTTCTAAAATCAAGGAGGCAGAGAGCAGTGTTGCCGGGAGCGTCTACTTCTCACGTTCCAAGTCTGCCTTAAAGCTGGGGTAATGCAAACCGCACCCTTGGTCCACAGCCACAGCAGGAGGATTCGGGTGGGAAAATCTACAAAAACAGAGAGGAGCATGAACCCAAATTGCCAAGGGGAAGAGGTCTGAACTGAGCAGGCATGTTAGGAGGCAGCACAGAAGACTTTGAGGGGCTGTTTCACTGTCTGCACCCCACCACCTGGATAGGACACAGTCCAGAGACAAGTCAGCCTCTACAGCAACATTTCAAAACTATTTTGAATGGGACACGTTCTCATCCCTTCCAGAAATCATAAACAGGTAACCCAAGAGCTAGGACAGGTAGCAGCAGGGTTTACTGAACCTTCCTTATTGTATGGAAGCTGCAAATAACAGAACATAAAGGCGGTCATTTGGAGCCCAGAAATCCTGGCCTTCCCACCTGTGCAGGTACAGGGTCCCCCATATGGAGGCTCAACAGCCTAGGCAAAAAATCCATTGTGTGGATGGCAGGTTCCTTGTTACGATATGGCCTGGGGAAGTGGGGTAGCCCAGAGTTCAGGGCACAAATCCCACACAGAATATGAAGTCACAAGCCAGTGGGAAATGGAATACAATGTTCTACTACTTTTTCCTAAAAGTAGAAGAAGACAATGGGTTCCTAGTAAACAAATGTCCTTGAGATCATATATCCAACAGCTCAAGCACTTTTGTGGAAAGGACCCTCTTTCACCTGCTTCCCCCCAAAAAAATTCAATTTGGGGTGAAATGACCATCATTGTCATTTCACGAGGTAATGCTTAGTTTCTCAGCAGAGGAAGTGGAGGTGGTACAGGCCATGATGGCAGGGAAGGACAAAGAATGAAGAGGAAACAGCACAAAAGACAGATTGCCGCAGAAGGGCAGCTCTTGCCCACCAGTCATCAGCCGGGCAGGGGACCCCCACGCAGCTCAATAAACATCGAACGGAACAGTGTCCAGGCGCAGGTTTACTGCCCTTTTGTTTTGTTTTGTTTTGTTTTGCTTTTGCTCTGGGCGCAGCTCATTTAAGATGTAATAAATTGGAAAGACGCCTCTCCCCTCCCCACCCCCACCCCACAGTCCGTCCATAAATTCCAGGACAGTGCAAATGAGTTATGCCTCATTATGGTCAGAAAGCAAGGGCCTCCCCAGGCAGGGCCATCCTCGGCTACCCTTCCAGTCATCATTAAAAATAACAACCCATCTAAGGAAAAAGTTGGTCTTTGAAAAGACATGCACATATGGGTGTATGTATAATTAGCCAATAACATTAAAACGACGTTCTATGGGTTCAAATAGGTATTGATCCAGCTCACAAGGGAAAGAAAGGCTGAAGTGGGAGGGAAAGGCGAAGTCTCGACGAGGGAGGCCTGTAATTTCCAGTGGCTCTGGTGGAGAGGGCCGTGGAATGGTATCCATAACGAACTAGTAATAAAGAGATTGGTAGACTGTGCCTACCCGAATCATTTCACAAATAAGAAAGATTTAAGCATCCCAAGAGGTTCCGGGCAGACACTGGGCCGGACATTCCAATAACTGAAGCAAAGTACATTAAAGAGGACACACAGGTAGATGGACAAGAAAGCACAGCCAGGCAATCTTCAGTTTTAAGACACACTAAAAAATGTTCTGCTTTATTTTCAAGGGGCCCCAGTTGCAACAAGGCAGAGTGAGCGAAAAGCAGGAAAATAAAAGCAAGAGAAACTCAAGCATTAGGTGGCTATAACAAGGAAGGCTATTGCACCTTCACTGACAAACTCTCATCTCTCTGTCCTATATTTGTAAGTGCTCAATAGAATTAAGATCATGCTACAGTGTGGTAAATAGCTGTAAGATAAGAACTGAGCACACACTCATTTCCTACCAGCGGTAACAAAGAGATGCAAATTGTGCAGCTTCAGAGTAGACAGGTGACAGCTTTTTTGCTCTTTGGTCATGTGTACCACATAAATCATACACACAATACATGAATATATATAAAGGCACACACAGTTGTTAAGTAACTTTCTCCTTGCCCTAATACAGATTGGGAGAATCGGAACTCAGGGTTCCTGTGGAGTTAACAGGAAATTGCTCTGACAGAGTGCTCCCAAATACAGAAGAAAGGAAATGCAAGATTAGAAAGTCAAAGGAGGGTGGAAGCCATTCATTTTAATGTTACCATCTATTTCCTAGAGAGAAAAGCCCACTGGTGCCAGCCCAGGGTTCATCCACAGAGCCTTACCCCATGTGCCAAAACCCACTGGGTGGCAGGCACCTGCTGTCTTATGTACCCTCTCAGAAAGAGGAATCATTCCTGTCCTTTGTCTTAGTTTGCAAGGCAGCAAAACAGACCTTAAAACAAGGATTTAATTGTAAGTAGATTATTTTAGAAATGATCTAAGATTTACCAAGAAGAGAGTGGGACAGCGAGTTAGAGAAGAAAGTGGTCAGAAATAATTTGTCCTCAAATGAGTTTTCGCTGCTGGAAACTGGCCTTCCGTCCTGCTGAGGAAATCAGATTGCACCCCAGAGCTGCCCCAATGGAGGGTGAAGGAATTTTAAGTATTAATTTACTGGCTCAAGAGTTCCCAAGGAAATCTTGAACTGGTGTTCTCTTTCCAGCAGGGGTGGGAGAGAGACTGAGAGACCCTTAACTTGTAGTGTTTGCCAGTTTTCCTGGTGTAAATATTCTTGCATTGCAGATATCAAGCTATCAACATAACACAATTAATTGTGGAGTTGGGAAGAGAAGCACCCATTCTAAAGCACTGCCAACTTCTAGTTACAAATAACAAGAGCCCAGGAAATCATAAAATGCGATGGAATAATTAGGAAGGGTGATTGATTACTTTTACTTTTAACGTGATTTACTTCATTGGAAGTGTATGTAATTCAATATTTTTTATGAGGACTGTGTTTAACATACTGACTTGCAAAATTCCCGGAAATTTAGCGGTCTTGCAAATTAGTGTGAACCAACACTGAAGTATCATGACCATGATATAGTCTGCTGAAACCCTGCGACCTAAAAAATACAGCCAAGGGGTCCAGATAAACAACTGTCTAGAAAAATAACCCATGACTGACTGACTCTGTTTATGGGTCTGCAACCCAGTTTCTCCTTGAATTTTCTTGATTCTGTCTTTGCCACATCAGGCCTTGTACGACCTCCCATGACAGCGTACCCGGAACACCAGAGCATGTAAAGTGAGTATAAACCCTTAACTCCCTATTAGAGGCGCTCAGCCTTGGGATACAAATCTGTTGAGTCAATACCGGTAGTCATAAACCTGCTTCTTGCCAGGCCTGGGGTCCCTCTTTCCTTGGTGCTGCTTTCCAGACCAAGTTGCCATGGCACAATATCTTCTCAGTCACTAGTTAAAGGATTTAACTCTTTGGTATCTTGGGTACCACCTGCCTGGGGCATGGATAAGAAGTGAACCCTAGAGGCCAGACAAAACTGGAGCTAGCAGCTGGACCCTGGACCAGAGTGTAGGATAAGGAATCACAGAGGCACTGGCAGTCTATTCCATCACAGGCTAACCATACTGCATCATAAGGCTTAGAAATAATTCCCTAGGGTTTTCTATAGCATTGTTGTTTTATAGCTGGAACAACTGAAATCTTGGCTAGATAAGCTCCTGTGTTTCCTAACCCCATATATTTCGTTGGTTGTCCTGCCTTGACTCTAAAAATTGGATTTGCCCAAAACAATTCCATTCATTGCTCTCTCTCCATGTCTCAAATCATTTCTCAAATCATTCCTTGTATCTGTTTTTGTTGAAGATCCATAGACTTTCCTCCTAGTAAACCTGCCTCAAACCCTCAGCTTCCAACTTTCCAATCTCTTTCCAATCTCTCTTTCCAATCTCTCTCTCTCCGATCATCTGTCCTGTACATTCAGCTCCCACAAAGCCTACCTTTATAGGCAGCCACAGTTTTTCTGGCAATACAATGGCTCACACACATGTTATTTTTCAGAGTCTCTTCCTTAAGTTTCCTAAGGGGATTCACCACCTCCAGTCTCTTCTGGTTCTAAGTCGCCGAAAAATTGCTTCTAGAGTTATCTTTCCTGCATGCCTTGAACAGCACCATAATGGTAGGTAAGAAAGAGACCTTAACTAGCATTCAAGTCCTTTTGCAGTTGAGCCCAGTTTCCCATTAAAGCTCTACTTCACCTATGTTCCTTCCTACCCAGAAAGATCTGACAGACTAAAGAGTCCCTGTAACAATACCTACAGGTTTTTCTGCCTTTGAGCTTTCACCTAAATGGTTTCTTCACATGAAACCCATTTGGCCTCCTTCAAAATCTGTCTCACACCCCAGTTTTTCACCCTTTCCTGGTCCCTTCCTTCCCAGTTCAGAATCTCTCCCATTTTAATAATCATAATGTTTTGTCAAACTCCATTATAGTGCTTATGTTGAATGGGCCTTTTAGCCACGTGACTTCTGCTATTCTTACTTCACTAATAGCTTCTACTCCTGGGGCACCTAGTTAGTCCCATTGGACTGCACGTAGTAGGATTTTAATGTTGTTTGAAGTAATATGTTGTGTGCATTTTAATCCAAATAAAGGGATGAAGCCTAATTGGGAGTTCAAAATCTAACATAGCAATCAACCTATTTCATGACACAACTTCTTATATTAAGTTAATCAAAACTTAAAAAAACAACAACCAAAAACTAACTCCACTTATGTGATGTGGTTAAGGTGATGCATGAAAATCCTTTCTTCCTAACTTTCTTGGGATTTATTTTTCACCTGGGATTTAAGCCAAGGCTACTCTCCCTAGAATGACACCTCTGCCCAGAGCCCATTGAAACCCAATTTCACCCAAATTCTAGTGAACAGCAGCAGATTTAGTTAGAAAAGAGACCTTTGGAATACTCTTAAAATAGTTAAGTTCTCTACATATCAATATGGAGATATTTCTAAAAGTCAAGAGGAATGAAGAAATAACAAAATTCAGGATAACATATATGTGCAGCTTAAACAAGGATGAGAGCCAAAAAGGAAAAAAAAAAAAAAGAGGAAGGTGGGAGAGAGGGAGGGAGGAAGGGCAAGATGGAGGGAGGAAGGGCAAGATGGAGGGAGGGAGGGATAAAAGGAGGGAGGAAGGAAGGAAGGAGGAAGGAAGGAAGGAAGGAAGGAAGGAAGGAAGGAAGGAAAGAAGGAAGGAAGGGAGGAAGGAAGGAAGGAAGGACAAACATGAAAACAGAGAATGTAAAATACCAACTTCTGGAGAGTAGTTAGTTGTAGGGTTTTTAGGGAGACTTCAAACGGACACAGAACATTTTATATCCTAAAAAAATTGGTCTCCAGTAAATGGCAAAATGTTCAGATGTGATGAAGTTGTGTGGTTGAGATAGTTATTAATCTCTATACTCTTCTTCTGTATACTTTAAATATTCCATAATTTTTTTAAAAAACGTATTTGCTTATATTGGAAGAGACCCTGCATGGTTTTATATGAGGTTTGTAACTCAACACAGAATTCTTGAGTGGCATACAGTAAGACTTAAGAAAAAGAAAATGACTGTACAAGTAATTAAAGTCTCAGCTTTATCAATACTTTTTGATCTTTCAATCTAACTCCATTGATTACCATCATCTTTTTTCAGTTGATTCCTCGATTTTAGCTTTAACTAAATCACCCACCTCTCAATTAAAACTATGCAGCTGACTTAAAGCCTAATGAATTGGAAGGTTAACAACACAAACCCCAAATGATGCTGGTGTACCACAGGTTCCTAAAGAAAATCTATTACTCCAGCAGCAATTAACATGAGCAAAATATTTCTCACAAACTCTGTGTCTAGAGCATAGTCTTGTACCCTGAATATTCTAGTTCATTTCTCTTAAGTCGTCCAATGACTATCAAAATTGTGATCATGTACTATTCCTCAACCATAACAGCACCCCCCATGGTGTTGTTTTTAGAATGAGATGAGGTAATGACCTCATCAGTGCACAGTTCATGCTGTTACTATTAACTTTCTCTAAAATGGTGATGACTAATGTGATCACAGAATGGAAGGGAATTTTCATTCCCAAATCTACCTTTTTATATTTCTGGACTTTCAACCCACCTAACCCCCAAAACTGCCAAAACCAAAGCCCACTTATCCACCAGTGTCCAGCAGAGAAGTACGAGAAAGCCTGGAAACCCTCAGCCTTTATTCCTTTACCTAAAATGAAAGAACGCTGGCCACCATGGCAGGTGAGTGGCAAGCCCCTGGACCCATAAGAAATGTCAAAGAAGCCTTTGTGTCTCACTTCCTAAACAGACAAAGGTGACTTTCTAGAAAGATCGAGGCATGAGTCTGCCTCCTTGTCCTCTGCCTGCCACCGGCCCAGGCTGCTCGGTGCTGTTTAGTAAGCGGGCATCAAACAAGAGTAATTGACAGCTTCTCTCCCACAGCCTCCCCTCTCCGAGCAGCAGTTTCCCCAGGAGCCGCCTCGTACAACCTCAAACACTTTATTACTGGTCAATTTGGGTTTCCTGCCCACTTTAAGTGGCAGTGCTGAGGGTCTGCAACTCTCTCTAGCCCTCATTGATCAATATTAACAGTCACTTCCACGGCATTTCCCTGCTACTCAGCAAGGCTGGGGACTGGCTGTAAATTACCACAAAGCCTGGTCGTTATACCCAAAGAAATGCTGTAATTCAAAAGTTGGGGCTAATTGTGAACCTAATTTTATTCACACCTTTAAATACCCAGAATCAAAGGCGGGAGAGGATGGGGAACTCCCTCACTTGGGGTGTGTTGAGACAGAATAGTTAACTATAAAACCCCTAAGAGGTGCTGTCTATCTCATATTTACTGTGTGGATTCAACTATTTCAAATACCCACACAGGAGCCAAGCTGCGAGGAGGAGGTGTTGGGGTTGGGGACGGTGGAAACCACCCCACGAAGTTTTAGTCTTGAGTTTAGAGTCAATGTATTGCATGTCAAAAAAAGAAGCCTGGATTCAACTGCTATTGGCTAGGGCTCAGGTAACAATATTTGTTTAGGAGGTAAATTTAACAAGAAACAAACAGCTCTGTTTATAAGCAAACGTGAGTCACTGAAAGGCACAGAGAGGCTTTGTCATCACAAATCTCCCAACTTGGCTAAGAACTGAATGGAAATTCCCTGCTGACAGCTGAGACTCTGTCAGCCGAAGCTGACAGAGCAAAAAGGCCACCAGGAATTGGCATTTCAAGAAGAGTATATTGAGGGGGGACTCAAGAGAGTGGAGGGGGCAAGTGCCAGAGCTGGGGAGAGACTGAAGACCACACCCAGAAAACCACACTGTGGGCTCTGGGTTTGGAAGCAAGACTAAGTGTAACTGGGGAGGGGTTGGGGAAGGGGAAGAATAAGAAGCTGAAGGAAAGGAACAATAATTATTTTCAGACCCAAGAGGGTCCTTTTCCTGCAAAGATGGATTAGGTGTGTCACCTAGAACCACCTCAGCCAGGCTGTTTTTCTGTTGCCTTTGAAGTGTTGCCACAGAAGGCTCAGGAGAGAGCCCACACAGTGACTGCAAGAGAAAAACCACCAGTCCCAGGGATAGCTCCTGTGGCTCCTGCCTTGGTGACACCCTCTGGGAGACCCCGTGCTCAAACAGTACCAGGAGAAAGAAAAGGCAGGAAACTGTCACCCACATAAAATAATCAAGGCACTGGGGAGAAAATCAGTCTGCTTACTCCTCTTCTACACCTGGCCGACGTGGGCACTGAAGCGTGATCAGGATGGTCCCAGGAAGCCTGTGGCTCAACTTGGGCATCAATTTACAGGAGATTTATTACCACATTTTAGAGCTTGAACCCCAGTAGCCACTCATCTTTTTAAAAAATAAAGGCCTTTCAGGGTTTTTGGATAAATACCTAGCAGTGACGTGGATGGATTTTATGGTATTTCCACATGGGGCGGGGGTGGGGGGGTGAAATCTCCATACCATTTTTCAGAGGCTGCCACAAAATTCCGCAGTAGGTCAACAATCGGCAAATCAATACAACTTGAGAGGGGGAAAGAAGTAAAAGTTAAATAAAGGCTTCGCCTGTGCTGAGGGAGGTTTTGGGCGCTGCTCCTGAACCACCCGTCCATGCACTATGGTTGCAAATCCAAGACACCGCCTTCCACAGGGCTCAAGGGTTCCCCTTCTTCTGGTGTTCTCCTCAGCGAGTCATCATGAGGAAACTCAACTCAAACCCAGGCTCCCAAAGTCCCCTGCCACCCCAGGCCCCTGCCAGTACTGTCTGAACTGACTTCTGAAACTACTTTTCTTTGGCTCTGCCTGCTACCTACCTATCTGTCAGATAGCACCAGTCAGACCTGACTTTTGGATTTCTAGCAACCTCTTGCCAGTTGCTTTGTGCCCAGCTAGTCAATTTGAAAGGGGAGACGGTTGGGGACATCAGGGTGCTGGCAGACAGCTGGCTCCCCTATGAACTGTCCTCATGACCACATTCTCTTCACGGCATGAGGTAAAGATAGGCTTCACCGAAATGTTAAGCTAGGCATCTCCAAGATGTCCAGCAGAGGTGGTTAAGACATGTCACCTTGACATGTGAGTTATTTCAAGCTAAAGCTTTGCGACCCTGCAAGCCCAAGAGAAACTGTTCTACCCCTTAACTATCTACAAAAATGAAGATTGAGGGTATGACCCAGACTTAGGGCTAATGCCAAAAATGTCCTTTCTGCCCATGAAACCCATGTAGATGGCAGGCAAATTTAAATCCCGAAGGCAAATTTAAATCAGATGGTGGTCATGTGAACCCTCCTGCCGCCCCAGGCCTATCCCAATCCTTAACTTGGGATAAAATCCCTTGGTTTGTCCTATTCACAATAGAACTACAGCCACGTAGATTTTCCACATGCATGCAGTTAAATTTGCTCTTTTTCTCCTATTAATCTGTCCATTGCCAATTTGATTTTTCCACCAGCCCAGGAAGACCCCAGAGGGAAAGGGATATATTTCCTCTCCACCCTGATGGAGAGAAACCAGGTCAGGGCTGAGGATGAGAGGGCGCTCTCCAAACTTAGCTCTGCCTCCTCCCAATTCTTTTTGTTTTCACCCTCACAAGGGAAGAGAACTAATCATAGCTCCTCAGAAAGCACCACAAGGACAGTCCAACGGTGCACAGCAACCAACGGCGATATTTTCATGGGAGGGGGAGGTCAGGGGTCTGGGGTGCAGCTCTTGGGGCTCCACAGTGGAGGTGGGTGGGTTGTGCTGTGGGTTTCATGGAGGCTCAGAGTCCCGGGCTTTGCTCCCCAGTGGGGACTGGCCCACCAGCCTGGTGATCAGCCTGGCTGATCTCCCAGCTCCAGGACCCGGAGAGGAAGTAGACACCAGCCGCCCCGTACTCTCTTTTGTTTAGGAAAAAGGAGAGAGAGAGAGAGTGAAAAATAAAATCCTCAATCGTTTAGTACAAGTCATTTTACATGCTGGGATAATGAAGTATAAAAATGCCTTCAAAGAACTGATTTCCTACTTTTAACTCACTGCCAGCCAAGCTCTTTGTGAGGCCTCTCTAGAACATGCATTCCCGTCCCACTCAAGCAAAAGAGCTGCGAATTCATTAAACTATTTAATTATGCCTTTTTATTTTTCTCCATTAGCAAGTCCTACCAGCACAAAGTAAATAAAGCCACCGTGGTCTTGCCCCAGCAGACACTGACTGTTTTTATTCTTTATTCAGTTTACAATATAAAGGGCCATTTTTCCCCCCCTCCACCTATTCTTGGCGAGTTTCCTAGTACAAACCCTGCAAATAGAAGCACCCAACTGTACATGCGATGCATGAAGCTGGCGCAGGAGCATTCAGCATTGCAAGCACATACCCTAGACAGCTTTCAAAGTACCCACAGCCAAAGGCAGCCAAACAGCACTTTACAGCCAGGCGCGGAAAAGATATTAGCTTTTTTTTTTTTTTTATACTCTAGTAAATTTGCTTTTTACATCTATTTCTTTTCAGAAGGGCTTGTTATTGAGCTCACTGTCCACAAATTCCATTGATCTCAGGCTGTGACTCAATCCATATGCTCACGCTTTGACACCAGCACAGCAAGCAAGCGATACAAATCCTGTTCAGGCTACAAACTTATTGATTTTATAGATTTCCCCCAAAGTTGTGATAATGATATATCATTGTTAAATTTGGTAGAACAAACTGCTTTCCCAATCTGTCAATGCGAGCATGAAAACCAATTCACAGCCTTGTTTAGAAGGCTTTCCCATCAGAAGAATAAGTACAGCCTAAGGCAGCAGACCACTGGTATCCAGTGGCTGGCACCAGCTTGATGTACACTCCTTCCTTGCTGCCCTTCCCAACCCACAGCCCACTGGGCTACCAGACTTATACTTACTGGCTACAATTACCCACAGTGCTTCCCCCTAGGATGCTCAGTATTAATTATTAACAACTGGAAGCATGCTGTTGGGGTGACCTACATCAGTGGGTTTTAAAAGACAATTTTGGTGATTTTTAATATGCGATTGAGATGCTGTTGGATCCATTAGGATCCTGGGATTATTGATTTTAACAGGTCATTTTTTCCTCTCCTGCAGTTGCTCCCTGGCCCCCACTTTTAGGAGGTGAGGAAAGTGCTTCCAGCAGGGGGCACATGTCAGGCGAGGATCCCTTTCCAAAGGATGCCCTTTCACCTCTGACCTCTTATGGGTGAGAAGACTCCACTCAACTCAACTCTGGGATCATTCCCTACAGAAACAGGCTGGGTATTGGAGCTCACCATCCTGGCAGAAGATCAATGGCTTTGCTCCCTCCTAAGGCATTAGCCTACTGTTTCTCAAATTAGGTCACCAGCGTCCGCCTACTCCTATGCCCTCTTAATCACCCCACTTTCAGACTCATCTGCCTACACACCCAAGTTCTTTATTGCATAGAGATGTCTACTAACAACCTATGTGCTCCATTCTATTCCCAACTTCCCAATCAACTGGAATTGTGTTCAAGCAGCACTGCTTAGGAGATGATGACTGTGATTCTGTATTTTTATGTTTACCAACATGTCACTTTCCTTACTTCCAAAACTTGAGTATTTGTATCATCTTTTTAAATCCCTTTTCTCACCATCTGCCCTCTCTTGCTCTTTAATTTCTGACCTGGGGATTCATACCCTTTAGCCCTCTCATACACAAATCCATTAATCCTCTTCCCAATAATTTAAGCAGAACTGTGGAATGAAACTCTTAGAAACTCTGCCAACCTCATTTCTCTCTCATCTATGCCTACTGTGTCTCCCCCCTAGCTTGTCACTATTTCTTATTTGAAGATAGTGTCAACCCCAATTTACCAACCTGACTCAGACTGGATATGGCTTGGTCAGCTAATGGTTCTCAGTTAAAATACTACCTTCTGGGATCTCCATAGCATTATTTTTCACTTACATACATGCTCAATTCCAACATAGGTTAAAACCCAAGTTTCTCACAGCCTTGGGTCTACAAGAAACTGGTTTTAATAAATTGCACCCAAGGCCCAATGGGGCAAGCATGACAGCATAGTATGGCAGAGTACTGGCCCACTCAGCTTTGCCATCCAAGTACACCCAGGCCAGACCTCACTTATTTTCTTTAATATTAATAAAAATTTATATCCTTATATGACCTGGACATGTACAAAGACTATCTTATAACTTTCTTACTGACTGTGGGAGATGAAAGAAGAATCACCATTCCTGTTTTATAGATGAAGACATTGAGGTGGAAATGGACTATGAGTCAAGTTAGTAAATAGCATAGCTAATCCTTCCACCTAGATCTTTTGGGATATAAATCCAGTGGTTTTTCCAATGGAGTATATTTTCTTTCCAACTTAGTTATTTAAACAACAGTCTGCATAAAGGCTTTGCAAACCAAGTATTCCACATCAAAACCCAACACATGGGCTGAAAAATAATTTCACTGACATCTTTTGCCTATTTCTACCAGCTCATGTCTCATGGCAGCAATTAATTTTTAGGCTCCTCCTGCTAGGTAGAAAGTCAACATAGCCATGGCTCCCAGGAGTCGGAAAAGGGTGAGGTGGACTGACATGGAATCATAATCTTCACAGGAAAAAACAAAAACAAAACAGTCCCTAAAGGAACTTGTGATATATTATTTTTTTCAAAGATCACTAAGATAAGAGATTTGGAACATAAAGTAAACGGTGCAGCAGCCCAAACATTCAAGATTGTTTACAGTCATAGATCCAACATGGAATTCCCAAATCCACTGCAAGAGAGTTTCTAGAAAAGCACCAGAACAATAAGTCCCCAGCCACGGAATCAGCAATTAAATAGGCTGGCTATTCTCCTTAATCCACCCCTTGCAACTTCCACAGGGTTTATTAGGGTAACTCGACTCTAGGCTCTCCCACTTTCCAAAGCACAGATGGAAGGACGCACCTTTCCTGGAGAAGAAGTGGACAATTAAAATTTTATGATGAATCAGTTCACCCTCCCCCAGAATTCCTGTTCTGCACACACACACATGCACACCAAGCCGCCCTCCTGTTCATAATTGCACTGGTCCAAGTGCACGGAGCCTTCACACAGAATGATGGCTTCCCCTGTCTCCTGCATTTGTTCGCTCCTTTGGGAGGAGCAATTTACAGAAAGCATTATCGATTTTTGCCATAATAGGTACAGAGATGCCTCACCGTCCCTACTCAGCCGGCTCGCTCTCCGCATCGCAACTGTCAGGACAGTTTGTGAAGCTCCGTCATTATTTTTTTTCAAGTAAATCCATCACAGGGTGGGGGTGGGGGGAGGTGAGAGAAGTGATGAAAATAAAATTATTTTCACCTTGCTGTATGAAAGAATGTTCATGTCCTTCGTTGGAAATGAGTGCCAGCACCCTGGGCCATCAGGAAAAGAAAAGAAGGCAGAGGAAATGGGCAGAGCTTTCAGAAAGAAAACCAGATGAAAGGCAAGATCTGGTGAGGACCTATGTGAAATGTTTTTAATGCGATTATCCCCGAGTTCCAGCTCGCTGTCACTCCTCCTCAGGGAGTAGGCACCTGCAGACATTATCTTTAAGGTGGAAGGAGGAAAGCAGACCTGGGTTGGTTTGTTTGATTGTTTGTTTGTTTGTGTGTGTGCATCACGGGATGGAAGCGGCTTTGAAATGCCTTTCTCAAGAGACCACCCACCTTTAACAAAGACCACCAGTTCCCATTCTCCTTCATTCCTTTGTGCCAGAGAATTCCTGGGGCACCCCCACCCCCAACCCCTCTTCACTGCCCATCAGAGGCCACAGCCCTTCCGTTACTGATGAGCATGGGAAGATAAATGTTCCCCATGGCAAATATTTCTTAAAACAGGCAAGTGCCTCTCTGAAAGCACATGGCAAGCAGGAAAGAGCAACACACACTAACCGTGTTACTGACACCCCAACAAGCCTTTGGCTATTCATGGCTCCCCTTGATTGGTCACTGGGGCTCTTCGAGTGGTTGCTGGCTTACAGATGAAGGTCGGAGCTCATTGTCCATCCTCGGAAGGTTTGGGCCTCCCCCTCCCCCAGTTCCTAAACACTGCCCTATTGGAGGCTCAGAAGATTTAATCCAAGAACTGGCCCTGGATCTCATTCCCAGTTCCTCAGTTCATTAGCCATGAAAAGTGATAGCCGCTTAAGATTTTTATGAGACATTGTTTCAAAGGCAGACCACAGAAAACTGCACAATTACACAGCACTCTGCATACAGCCCGCCAGCCTCCAGCTCAGACCCAAGTAGCTCAACAGCCATCAAACTACAGAATGAAAAGTCGCCTGTGTGCTCTTGGTAAAAGGCAAGGACTGGGTGACGTTTTGTTCCAAGAGGTGCTTTCTTGAAAGGACATGCTTATTCAGAAACAAATTTGACACCTCACATGTTATCCTTCTAGTCCACTTCCCAGCCCCCAACCTCTTCATCCTGTAGCTGAAATAATCAACCCTTCTAAGCACACAAGTCCCTCCCTCCCTCTACAGTCTTATTTGGCAGGAATGCTGGCAGACAAGTTGAGAGGAACTGAGGTCTGACTGAAATAGGTAGACTTGGAATCCACCTGAACACTGGCTTTCTACAGGTGAACAGTAGGGTCTACAAGTGCGTGTGTTCAAGGTATGAATTCT
Organism: Uropsilus gracilis; assembly: GCA_004024945.1. Lineage (NCBI taxonomy): Eukaryota > Metazoa > Chordata > Mammalia > Eulipotyphla > Talpidae > Uropsilus > Uropsilus gracilis. The sequence continues at coordinate 156,021 of PVHY01000582.1, forward strand.
GGAAATGGGAACGGAATCATTTAAAAAATGTTGTTTTATGATGAAGCTTTTGTACAGCAAAAGAGACAACAGAAAAAAACTAAAAGAAGCCCATGGGAATGGGAAAAAATTTTTTGCCCTCCACAAGAGTAATAAAGGTTTAATAATGAAGATCCACAAGGAATTTACACAACTAAACATTAAAAGCAAAACAAGAAACCCAATCAAAAAATGGGGAGAAGAACTAAAACTAAAAAGACACTTCTCCAAAGAGGAAATACAAATGGCCAACAGGCATATGAAAAATTGCTCAACATCACTAGCAACCAGGAAAATCAAATCAAAACCACAATGACATACCACCTTACACCTGTGAGAATGATCCACATGAAAAAAGCAGGCAACAAGTGCGTGGGTGTGAAGAGAAAGGAACACTCTTACACTGCTGGTGGGAATGTAAACCGGTCCAGCCACTATGGAAAGCTGTGTGGAGGACCCTCAAGTTAATGAAAATGGAACTACCATTTGACCCAGCAATCGCTCTTCTGGGAATCTACCCAAAGGAGACCTCAATGCTTGTACAAAGGGACACCTGTGCTCGGATGTTTACTGCAGCACTATTTATAATTGCAAGGACATGGAAACAACCCATGTGTCCCAAAACAGATGATTGGATGAAAACGATGTGGTATCTATACACAATGGAGTATTTCTCATCCATTAAAAATGACAAATTGGATGATTTTATGATAACATGGATGGACCTAGAAGAAATCATATTAGCAGAAAGAAAAAAGAAAAAGACAGACACCAAATGCTTTCACTATTATATGGGACATGGGAAAGATAAACAAAAAGCTATGAAGAAAAGTCAAAACAAGCTAACAAACGAATTGAAGTATGCAACTCGGGGTGGGGGGCAGAACAGAGTGGGCATGGTCAGGGAGGGTGAAGGGGTAAATCCATTACAAAGATGTGAAATTTATATATAAATAAATTGATTATTTAAAAAAATGCTTTAACAACAGAAATTATTCCTCCTGTCTCAGACCATCTGTAGTCAGGGTAAGGGATAGAATTGATGCCGAAAAACCAGCAATACCAGTGGCTGTTGCCCAATTCTCTGTGACCTTTGATGCCACAGGTTCAGACGCAACGTGATCGAGTCCTTGTGTTGTAAGGAGAAACAAGTACCTCAGTGACTTTGATGTTTTTTTTTCCCTTTTAATTGTATTTCAAAAATCCCGATTGAACATGAGGCCTGAGAGATGCTCTGAAGTGCTCTGCATCCATCCCACCCAGAGGAAGAGGAAGTGGAATCCTGGGGGCAACTGTGGTGGAGTCCTGTGTTTTTGTAAACTTAGCAAAAAGACATACAGACAAACAGTAAAGGGTGCTGCTTCCTCTCATGCTGGCTGTTACCCTCCCTCTCACATCAGGTGGCACCCAAGTCTCATCAGGATTTTGGGGATCTGGTTACATACAGCTTGAAGAGGAATTTATTTCCAGGTTTCATGTCAAATTCATGAAGGGGAGAGACTACAGCCCCCCAAAATGTGTTACTCTGACTTAGGGATTACTTTGAACTGAAGGTAATCAAAACCCAGCAAACTACGGAAAAACTTTTACCTTTCCCTTAAAAGCCTAAAAGAATTTAGATAGGAGATCTGTACCACAAAGAGCTCTTACCAGAGAAGACTATTTTTATCTGAAAGAGGTATATGCAGGGCAAGGCAAACATCTGCTCTTCTCATCTTTCTGAGCACTTCCCTCCTGAAGCTCCATGGCCCTACCCCAGTTCTTAGCCCCGGATGGCTATAAGCTTCAACTGCCTGACTGGCTTTGAGTTTCAAGTTGTGGAGGAATTCAGTACATACAATATCAACTTTGTTTTTTTCTACTGTAAATGTGTCTTATATCAATTTATTAACTAGGCCAGTCAAAGGAACTAGAAAGAAAAAAGGAATAAATAGTTAATTCCCCCCCCACATCCATGAACAACTAAGTCATTAACAACTCAATATAAGAAAAACTGCAGAAATAGCCTTCTCTCAAAATCAGATCCAGAGACTCTTCAAACTATACCAAGATGACCGTATATAACATCCTCCTGAAGCCTTGAATGGACTAGACACTACTTTGTTGAGTATTAGGTTGTTGTATTTAATTCTTACTACAGCAGATACTTGCTGTTTCCTTCACTGACATTTTCCCAATGCCTAGAACAGTGCTTGGTACACAGTAACTGCGCAATAAATATTTGTGAAATGAATGAAGAACCCAGCGAATAATGGGTTAGGGCATTAAAATAGCATTCACAAAAAATATAAGGACTAATGAATATTAATTATAATTATTTTCATGAAATGAAAATAAGACAAAAAGATATTTCCTATCTAACATATGGGCAAAGCTTTGCTTCTTTCATTTATTAGTGACAAGCTCTACTATAGAAAACAGCTGCAGACACAAATCAGATGGCTATAAACTGGCATGGACTTCCTGGGTGACAATCTGTCCATATTAACATTCTTAAAAATATTTATTTCTTTAGCATGCATTTCAGTGTTTGGGAACTAATCCTAAACATTGAAAACTTACATAAATATATAGTGTATGAAGACTGAATTCACAGTATTATTTAGAAGATAAAATATATATATATTCAAATGTTCATTTCAGAGGCTAAAAGTTAAAAGGTGACAAAATTTTATTCATATGATAAAAGTCATGTAGCCATTTAAAATCATGCCTTTAAAGTAATATTCAATGATATCAGAAAACATATAAACTTTGCTGAGATAATTAAAGAGACTGTATATCATGATCTCAACTTTACATAAATTGGAAAAACTCTAGATACTATATATATTATTAGAAGGGATTATTTTTGTGTGACATTATTAGCAGTCATGTTATCTTCTAAATTTTTCCATTTTTCCAAATTTTCTGAAATGATTCTTTAATAATTTAATATGTTGCTTAGAAATATGAAAACACATAGAAAATATAAAGTACAAGATTTACTTTTATTCTGATTGTTCAAGAATAACAGATAATTTCTCTTGGCCCTTACAAAATAATCTTTACATATTATGGTTTCTCTTCATATCATATGACCCTTTTGCTTTTTACCAAAATAGTGTTTACCTTTCTCACCAGAAAAATAGCATACTCGATTCACTCTTGGACAACACCTTGATACTCTACATGTCTTGTTTGGCCACTTGGTATCTTTCGCATTTTGCATAGACCAGAAAAGATCTACCTTTTCTGGTTTGCCAGAGCCCTCACTCCTCCATTGTCTTACATAATACTGCACCAGTTCTTGAATTTCCAATTCATAAATTTTGTTGGCCTCTAAAGTAGTGATTTCCCACTGATGATAAATAGAAACCCTAACTGGAATGTAAAGCTCCCATTTAGTCTTCATCATTACTGATGTAGTCATATGTATATCATCTAACCCTTACACTGGTATTAACTCTTCATTTAGTGGCTTCTATGATTTCATGAAATCAGAGCCCTACATAAATTTCAGAAAGTTTCTCACGTTAATCAGTACCTTGGTAGACATATCGTACTAGTCTCTTTGGCACGCTGTAATGAAGTATCATAGAGTAGGAGGCTTATAAACAATGGAAATTTATTTCCTATAGATCTGGAAGCAGATAGTTGAAGATCAAGGTGCCAGCATTGTTGGACTCTAGAGCAGGGCCTTTACCTGGTTGTAGACTGCCTGCTTTTCAGTGTATTCTCACACTGCAGAGAACAGCAGGGGAAGTAAGCTTTTCCCTTGTGAGTCTTATAAGGGTACTAATCCCATTCATGAGGGCTCTAGCCTCACGACCCTGTCTAATTTTCATTAACTTCCAAAGACCAAACCTCCTAACATCATCATATTAGTGGTTTAAGTTTTCAACCTATGAATTTCAGTAGACACAACAATCAGTCTATAATAGATTGTTTATGTTGCTGTTATATATTGAATAACTAGAATGTACCAGAAAAACAGACTAAATATCAATATGCATCTCTAATTCTAGAAAGTAATTGTTCTTTCCTTTGTACAAATGGTCAAACAAGCACAAAAGGATTAAATAACTGAAATTCATAATTACAAACTGGGCATGAGTATGAGGCAGGCTCTCAGCCACAATGTACAGTGGAAAACCTTGTTCTTTCCTCTATACCATTATGTTCTCAGCCACAAAGGGGTCTGTATTTTATGCTCACACCTCTCCCAATAAAAGTAACCATGCTCCACCACTGATTTAATAAACCATTATTCAATTCTAACAAATATATGAATTAATTATAATTCTTAAGAAAGTACAAAGCAATGTTAACTTAGAAATAGACAGGGAAATCAGATTTGGGTTAGGGCTACAAGCAGAAAGCATAGACCCTTTTGTACAACAGTGCTAAAAAGAAGACATATCATCTTTCTTTGTATTGTCCTTTTTGTTTTTCTAGCTGCTAACTACATGAGGGAAAAGGGAAAGGGAACTCAATTATCAAAGAGGGTAATTTGCCACTATATATTGCAGAAAATAATTAATGATAAAAAATTCCCTAGAAATCATCAAGATAAGTGAGTTAATCTGGAATTATAGTTGCCTGCATCAGTGTGTCTAGATATCTTGGCCACAGAACGGGTGCCCCCAAGCCAGAAACAGTGACAGGCAGCTTTATGTTTTCTTCGAGACTATGGCTCCTGTTCAAGTCACACTTGGACCAGGTGCTGCCAGCGTTCCCTCTAGGGCTTTATTCTTCTGTGTTCCTGAAGATGCACGCAAGGCCATGATTTTTGGTTCATTTGCTGCAGACCCAGACTCTGTGACAACACTGCAAAACTGTGCAGTTGTAAAAACTGTGCAAGACCAGGGGAAAGAGCGATTACCCAAGTACATAATACCAACAGCTATTTACCTGATTTAAGTGGTTCTTCACGCATTCATTCACTCATACAACAGCTGTGAAGCACCTACTACGTACTTAGGGCTCAACTAGCTACTGAGCCAATAACTGCTAACAAAAGAATAGCTTGTCCTCAGGAAACTTACATTCTAATTCAGCAACCCCCAAAAAAGCAAGTACTCCCATTTTGCTCAATTATGATTCAAAGAAACCAAAGGAGGAGGATGTCATACCAAACTGGTAGGAAGTGCCAGAAACAAGCTCATTGGAACTTATGATAAATGTAGAGTGAATTAAACAAGTTAAACAAATTGATTAAACAAATTGAATTTGTTTAATCAAGCTCCCTGGGACTCCAACGTTATTTTAAAATTAACCTTGACTTTATGAACCAAGTGAACCTGTCATGTTGCTATGATTGTTGGGCAGCAAAATTAAACTTCTTTCAAATGCATACGTTCTTTTCTGTCCTCTCTATTCAGAGACGATAGTTCAAAAACAGAGTATGCCGGGAAAAACAATGGCATGAAAATTAGAAAAAAGGTAAGAAGGGGAGACACCAAAATATTGCTAATGACATCACACAAAAATAAATGGGGGCAACCTTTATTCTCTTCTTTTTGCTTGCATTGTTTCTGTAATCATAAACAGACATATTTCCCCTGTGTGTGGAAAATAATTATAGACATAATTATTAAGTCAGTGAACTCTCTCCCTATATATATATATATACATATCATAACTATATATATAAATATATATACATAATGAAGCAATTCTTTCAAATTCAGGATAAATGTCTTTATAAAATGATCTTACGTTGCCTCCAACTGCAAGGCCCAGAAGCCACAGACACTGAGAAGGGCAAAGAAGAGGGTGAATCCCAGGAACACCCCAATGGTAACTATAGCTGAAGAAAACCTTCTCTTCTAACATCAATGGGTAGGTTAGTTTTTGCCCAAGTTTGCAGACACCCATTGGTCTGTGATAAAGTGTTTGTGAGATAATCATGAAAGAATGGATAATTTGGTGCTTTTGGCATTACAAGCAAAGTTACTCATCTTAAAGACTGAGAAGGCCTCCTCAGTCTTTAAGGCCTTCAAAGTCTTTCCTGGGGGATGGGGAGATGGGGATCATCTAAATATCTCTTATTCCTTTTATTCTACACATTGTTTTCTGTTAGGAAACATGTTGGTGATAATAAATGGCCGCCATGTCTAATACCCTAACATAATGAAACAAAAGACTGATGACTCCTGTGCCAGTTTCCAGAGTTCAAAACCATTTTTCTGTTAGTCCTGGCAATTCTGTTTGGGAATTCAGTTATCTACAGATGGTGTGTTTCTATTTATATACATCTACTAGAAAAAGATTTGCAAAACTCTGGTCTTCAGGCAGAGCACATGCTATAGATGAATTGCAGTTGCTAATGCATGGGAGATTTCTCATAATCTCCTTCTCCTAGGTTCACGTTCCCACTGGCAACAGGGGCTGTAGCTGAGTCCCACTATGGGGTTTGAAGTTCCTAGTTTGCCACCACAGACTGTTTGTCCCCCCTTGCTTGTCCCTGCTCTCTGCTTGTCCTTGTAGGCAACTGCATCTGCCATGCTTCTAGAAGCTGTACCAACTATCTGTTCTCAGGAGAGAACTTTAAGGGCTTGTGGAAGTTATATTCTGTTTAGTAGGACTGGAGAGAAACCTGCCTCAATTTCTCTGTACAGCAACTTTGTGGATTTTGATCCAAGACCTTGGCTTCTAGTAGTGGCTTTTCAGTTGTACTCTGTAGCCAAAATTGGAAAGCAAATCAATTACAGACCTTCACCTTTCCTTGCACCCCTCCCTCCCCACTCCCACAATCCCACGGGGGATGCCTCATTGAAATCATTCCTTGCCTTGGCTTTCTCCTTCACAATCACTCATATCACAAAAAATTAAAGCAAGAAAACACCAAGAATTTTAAACACCTCAGCCTGTAATGAGATTAGAGCATCTGTAAGGTGTAAAAAATGATTTCATTGTTTCCTATAAACTGGCTCCTTCCTCACTAGAAAGGACCTCAGTCAAGATGTAGAAAGCAACTTTTTAAACAGCATGTATTAAATCTGACAAACATCTGGTCAATCAAATTTACAGCAATACATAGGGCCTAGTAAAGGTTTATTTTTTTCTTGAAGAACAAATTTAAAGATTAAAAAAAAAAAAGCTTTTACATATAAAAGGAAAACTAGCCCTGCATTTCTTGACCTGGCCTAATTTCAAATGCTCTGGGCTTTGGCAAGCTCCAGTCACAAAGGGCTCTGTTTCTTCCAGGCAGCAGGCTCAGAGGCAAACAGCTCTCCTGCATCATATGCCAAAGGGAAAGCCCAGGATGGCCCAAGAGGTGCCAAATGTAGTTGATGGTGGATCTCAAGGGACAATAAGGAGCCCCAAGGATGGTCTTCCTCCTATCAGCAAGCTTCTCACTGTTGCTCTGTGTGTGTGGTGGTGGATGGGAAGGGTGAAGAGGGAGGAGAACAGGGAGTAGGGTAGAGTACAGACTGCTTAGACTGAGAGGAAAGAGTAAGGAATGCAAAACCACTGAGCCTTACTAGTTTCCTCCTTTTCTCTTAAATTCTCTCAAATCAGCAACTATTAGCAACATGGTTAAAGACATAGTTTACAATCCTTGGATGGAGGAATGGAACTCCCTTTCAAACCATGAGTCATTCACATTGCCAAATGGGCCATCTACTCCATACCTATATGCACCGGGCACACTCTTGCATCAGACTCCATACCTATATGCACCGGGTACTCTTGCATCCTATGCTCACCAGCAACACTGTAGCAACCCCACCAGCCATAGCATAATGAGGCTGATATTTTGAAAATATTAATCCATTTAATTTTTCCCCTAAGTGGATTCCTCTCACCATCCATTACATAAATGGGTTTCATTGTTTCAAGGGATAGGTGGATAAGCAAAAGCTCCTCTTGATGGAACTAAGCCCAGGGCACCTAAATCCATTATCCAAGGAGCAGAGTAAATGCAGGTTGTGATAAAGAGAAAGTGAGTGACCAAATCAGATACACATAACTGTGACCCCTTTGGGGTCAAGGCTCCAGAAAAAGACAAGGGACAAGGGTATAGAAACCCTCACGGGTGTGGTGTTCCTTCTGAGAGGATGGAACTTCGTCTTTATTCCCTGCTCAAGACAAAAGACAAGCAATTTGCACCTCTCCTGAAGTAATATCTTCTTTAAGGCTGGCACCAAGTGGACAGGTTATTGCCAAAGCATTGTCTACAAATGGCTTAAAAGGGTTTATGAGGATGGAGTAGAGGGAGGTTTTCAACCACTGCAGAAAGACATTTGCATGGCTATGCCCTATCCACTATGGGGTATTTAACAACATCCTTGATCTCTAGCCACTAGATGCTCATAGACTCCTCCCCACATTTGGGACCACCAAAAAAGTTCACAGACAGTGTCAATGTCCTGAGAGAGGGGCAACCACTCACTGCTGAGAACCATGAAACTATAGGCAGCACTCTGATCTCAGAGCCTACACCAGAATCCAGATGATCAAAGAGGACCAAATGCTTTGAAAGAGTAGGCACAGTATAGGTGAGAGAACGAGAACCAGTAGATCAGATTGACACTACATATGGAAAGGACAAGAAGCAATGGCCAGGAAAACACAGAGCCCAGAAATGCCAGCTATTTTTAATGGTATTTATTTGGGACTGGTTTTTAATTCTAGGAGCCTTCTCAGATCACCTAGGTCACAAAAAGATAGCATGAATACTGGGAAGCTCTCCTGTTGTCTGCTACTGAGAAGACCAAGAAGCAATGGGAGTTATGGATAAATATCTTTGTCCCTCACTGTGAGAGATAGTCTGCAGAGCCTCTGATAGGATACCCAACAGAAAAAAATCTCTGGCAGCCCATAGGGTTGACCTACGTTACTGCATCCTTTGTGAGCTGCCTTCTCCTGCTCTGAAGTATGATGACCAGGTGAAAACCTGAAGTATGCTGGAGCAGTGACCTAAGAAAGAAATACAACCTGGAGGTCAAGATAAACAACCTCTGACTACTGACTCAGTTTACTGATATGCAGCCTAGTTTCTCCTTGACTCTTTCTCATTCTGTCTTTGACCACCCATGACAGCCCACCTGGAATACCAGAGCATGTAAAGTGTGTGTAAACCCTTAACTCCCTATCAGGGGTGCTCGTCCTTTGGATATGAACCCGCTGAGTCAGCACCAGGACTAATAAACCTGCTTCTTGACAGTCCTGGGGTCCTCATTCCCTGATTGCCCACATATAGCTCCACTCCCTTATGGCACACCAGGGATCATTTCCCATAAACTTCAAATCCTTGCCTGAGGTCTGCTCTGGGGGAAACCCAAACTCTGATACCATGGTGGACTTGGTATTCTCTACAATCTTGACACACACAAGATTAAGGAACCAGAATTTATACATAATGTTATCTATACCTTTAGATCTGCTGACCTAAGGGTGGTTTCTCATCCTCAGCACTGTGGGAACCCATAGAGACACTGTGGTTTCCTTCTGAAGAGAAAATAAATCTCGTAAAACCTATAGTTTGCTTTGACCAGGTTTCCCACCTAGTTCTCTTCAGGGCAAACAGAAAAAAACTAAAAGGGTAACTTCTAGAAAACACTAGGCAACTTCTCTGTAGCAATGCCCAAAAGACTGACTTGTCTGCATGGTAAGTATAGAAGGCCACGATGAAACAAACTGCCATTTGTCTGATTCTCCACCAGGGTTTCAGTTTCAACACTGAAACTGAAACACATGATCATGTAAAGAGTCCTTGTTTGATGACAAGAGCAGAAGAGAGAATGGTCAGAATGGAAGTGGGAATAAGAGGTAGCAAACGGTCCCATCTATGGTTTTGCTTAGGTTTTGCTTAAAACTCTTACCATCATCAATCCTTGTATGATATCCTGCCCTTAGGAAAAAGAAATTTTGAACCTCAGGGGATGGTTGACATGTCATAAATATCTAGTGCATTATCCAGAGGAAGCAGACAGTTCCCTTTAAGAGAGCTAGCTCCTGGAAGTTGAGGGCAGTGAGCACGAACCCAAAGACATCCAAATCCGTATGGTTTCTGCCTATCTCTGAATGTTGGCATCAGGTTCCCAAGTGCACTCTTCCCAAGAGGCCTACTCCACACTCAACTCAAAAGAACTTAAGCCTCATTCATGCTAATGAGGCTCTTTATTGGCCCAACAGCACAGAAAGAACTTGAGAGCTTGATATTTCTAGCCATTTATTTTCAAACAGAGAGACCAAGCATTAGTTAGTATGCAGCTCAGGGACAATCTCCATGGCCACCATTTTTGTCCAATGAGAGCAAAATAGGCAGATAGATTTCAAGGGACAAGATGCAGGCTCAACCTCTACAAAGACTCAAGTGAGGTGGGGCCTCTCTCCATAGGTGTCGCTGTGGTCCTGTCCAGGGCTTCTGTATCTTTGTGAGGAAAGGCAGTCAGGGAAGAAGAACGCATACTTGAAAATTAATGATGTCAGTCTGTCTTCATATATCAAGCTAATTTGAAAGGGCTTTAATTTTCTTAAAGGATAAAAAAAGGTTTCTTTGCTAGATTAAACTTGCAATTGTCATTCATATATTGTTTATAAGGTAGTCATCTCTTCGCTCTGTATTTTTTTGTTTTTGATTTTGTATACTAGTTAGCAGTGAAGACTTGTCTGCGTGTATCAGAAGGAATAAAGAGAGAAACGTCCTTAACTGTCAGTTTTAATAAGAGGAGTCAACATGCCTCTATTCAGGTTAAATATTGTCCTGTCACATTTCAATAGAGTCAACAGATTTTTTTAAAAGAAAAGTCAAAAGCACTGTGTATGCAAAAAACCCTCCCTTGTCATAGAATGTCAAAGCCCTTCTTTATCTGGGGGAGGGGCGTGGAGGTAGGACAGAAAAATCTTTTGTAAAATGTGAAAAATTACCACTCATAATTGGCGCTGACATAAAAAGGGTTTTTTTTTTTGTTAGAAAAACAAAGAAAATCTCTAATTTAATAATCACCTGCAAAGTGTTATTGTAATGGGAACAAAAAACACACAATCAAAGTCATCTTTTTTAAGTAACTATAGCGTTTTTAAGCAATCACTGTACTTTACAGCAGCTCATACACACAAACCAGTGATGTTCAGTGGGAAAAAAGTCACTCCAAACTCCTCAAAGAAAGTTTCTGGAAAAATGAGTGACAGGCTACAATAAGAAAATGCAAATGGGGCATTATGTTCAAAATAAAGCCAAACAAAAATTTTTAACCCAAAACACATTCCTGTAAGCAGGAATCGCTTAGGTGCCAGTTGCAAGAGAAGATTCATTCTCCATAGGAGTAATAAAGGGTTAAAGATACATGTATTTGGGGATGATGAACTAGAGCAGTCTGGGCACATTTTGAATGGATAACAATTTGTAAAATAGACAAGCAGAATAAAGTCATTTTTCTGTTTCAAGTGCCTGCTGATTTGTTTAAAATGTGAACCCTAGTTGGAGTTTTCAGGATTTGATGTGTTTTATTTGCAGCAAACACTGTAATTTTAGAAATTATCCTAACTCTGAATGAAACTATTTCCATTTAACAACCCTCTCTACCAATTAGGTCAGTGTAAAAACAGATACAGCTTTCTAAACTATGTAATATTTAGAATAACCCCAAATTTGATAATATCAAACTAAGTGGAATCAACTCTTCAAAGAATGGCAAAAGAGGTTGCGAACACTTACTAACTAACACCCTTGGAATGACCTGATTTGCCAACAGAGAAAGATCAAAGTTGAGAAAATCTGTTTCCTTAAATTAGCAGTGAAACATACATACAAATACAAAACATTCGGCCTCAGAGCAGTGTGATTGGCCCAGGACAATCTCAAGTTATGCCTCTTGGTCCAATGTTTCATTTGTGTGAGCCTTGTTTTGGATTTCTCTCTTCTTAATGAGTTATTTTGAATCTCTTCATTTTTAAAAAAGAAAAGCATTCCCAGATGGATGTAGTAGACCTGTACTTTGTACTTTCTGATTCTGTCATGGCATTGTCTACTTGTAGATGAGGTGCATGTGCAGTAGTAACAAATCCTTAGATCATGCGGTTCAATCTGCCAGTAACCACTGTTAGCCCATGTCTCTTTCCCAAACCCTTCCCAGAGGCAAGTCATACCTCTATTTCAAGGACAGCTTCCAGGGTATTTACTGATGAAATGAGCACTTAGGGAGATCTAACTCCCCTGGTTTATGGTGGTGGTGAGAGAAGCATTTGTCACTACTGCTGTGTGCCATGGTCTATGCCTACAAGTCAACAGGGAAAATGGAAAATTAGAACAATCCTGTCATGAATCATATATAGTAGTCTGTATGTTCCTGCCATTGCCTTTTGTTCTTTAGTGTATGGTGAAAATCTAAAACTATTTTGTTATGTTAATATTCAGTATGACTGTTTCTTTTGCAATTAAGTCTTTAGTCAGCAGTGAACACACAAATAGACCTTTAAAGAAAATTTAAGTTTAAATTGTTATTTCTTAAAAAAAATGGGAAAGCTTGTAACTTGTCAATGTCTACCATCCAGTGGGATTATAGTGATATTACTGCCTACAGGAAAAGTCCAACATGACTCTGCTAAAAACTTTTACTTTAAAACTTATGCTAAGAAGATTACACCAAAACAAGAGATTTAATATGTAAAACTGTGGAGGTTCAATTGTATAGCCATCCTTCTAGCAACCATGACTTCTCATTTAAATCAGATGTTTCCTTTCCTTAATTAATTGCATACATTTTAGATTTCAGTTAAGACATGTTAAAATTTGCACTTGTGAAAATTCACTTGTATATACCCAAAACTAAGTTAAATATACTTCAAAGGTTGTATGACTAAACTGATATAAAATTAACTTTCTAAAAAAGACTTTATAACATGATTTTTCCTTCTTTGGAACTCATCATTCATCAAAAAGTTTTAGATGGGAAAAGCTGAAGAACTACTTTATAAATCAATCTAAGTTCCCTACAATGGAATTCATTTTGTCAATAAGCAAATCCTCTACACTTTTGCTCCATTTTGCTTAAAATCAAATTTTAAAGGTTTAATTGAGTATTTAACAAATAGATACCCAAAACTACAGGCTTACAACCACAGGAAACAAAATTGATATATAAGAATACAATGAAATTTATCCTCCAAAAAGTAAGAAGGAAACGTCAACATATTAAATAATGAGAGTCCAAACAATACAAAAAAATTCATTTTGAAATTCTATTGATCTGTTTTAGAATATCTCTACTTGTATGCAGAATACTTCCACGGCACTCTCTTTAAAAATTATGTCATTTATTACTGGTACTGGGATCAACCAGTAATTGAGAAAGTCAATGATTTTGAGTCACCTTAAATTGGCAAGACATTCAAAAGAACTATAAGGAGACAGATAATTTACTGAATTTCGTCTTAAGAATTTTTATCACAAAATGTTTCCCTGAATTAAAGCAATAAGACATTACCTATGAAAATATCTTAGGTAAAATATGTGTGTACTATAAGAAAAAAATAAGAATTGAAGATGTGTTCCATTTAGAATTTTTCTCTAAGCTTACCAGATACAATAACATTTATAGAGAAAGCAATTTTCTACTTAAAAGTATCATGGCTTACAAAGATTAGTAAATTAAATGTGTCCATAATGGAAAGAAAGAAGTAAAACTATCACTATTTGCAGATGACATGATTATATACATACAGGATTCCAAAGACTCCAATAAAAACCTATTAGAAATAATAAACAAATATAGGAAAGTGGCAGGTTACAAAATTAATCTAAAAAACTCTTGCATCTCAGTACACAAATAATAAAGTAGCAGAAAGCAAAATCAGAAAAACAATCCCATTTACAATATCACCAAAAAGAAAAAATGTCTTGGAATAAATCTAACTTAAGAATGAAAAACCTGTAACCAAAAATGTAAGACATCACTGAAAATAATAGAAGACACAAAGAGATAAAAAACATCCCTGTTAATGAACTGGAAGAATTAACATAGTTAAAATGGCTATATTATCTAAAGAAAGATATAGAGCCAATGTAATCCTGTTAAAATTCCAATAGCATTTTTTATAGAAATTGAAAAAAAATAATGAAGTTTATTTGGAACTTTATCTTTTAATAGTAAAAATACTTCTGAAAAAGAATTAAAATGAAGGTGTTACTCTCCTTGACTTCAAACTATACTACCAAGTGATAGCAATTAAAAGTTTGATATTGGAATAAAAAGAGACAAACACCAATGAAAAAGCACTGAGATTTCAGAAATAAAACCACACAGTATGGACAACTAACTTATGACAAGAAGCTAAGATCTCACAACAGAACAAGGAAAGTATCTTCAATAAATGGTGTTGGCAAAACTGGACAGCCACATCAGAAAGAAAGAAGCTAGACCACTATCTTCTAATAAACAAAAAGTAACTCACAATGGGTTAAAGACTTGGATTTATGGTGAAACCATAAAATACATAGGAGAAAACATAGGTTCATTATGGTCAGCATTAGTGATAGGTCTGGAGACTCCAATAGCCAAGGAAACAAAAGTTTTATGTATATGTGATATTAAATAAAAAAGCTTCTGCACAATGAAAGAAACTTACATCAAAACGAAAGGATATACTATCAAATGGGAGATGTTTAGACATCATACAACTGACAATCAATTAACATCCTAAATATAAAAAGAGCTCATAAAACTCAACCAAAAAAATGAACCTGATTAAAAAAATGTGCAGAGCCGGGCATAGTGGCACTTGCCTTTAAGAGCAAGTCTATGGAATGTGGCTGGGACTAGGAATCACTTGAATCTGTGGGTTCGAGACCCTCCTGGGGCAACATAGTGAGACCTAGTCCCAAAAAACAGCTGGGCATGGTGGCACGCGCCTGTAATCCCATACCTGGGATTACAGGTATGTAATACCTGGGAAGCTGAGGCTGGGGATTGCTTGAGTCCGGGGTACCCTGGGCAACGTGAGCCTTCAGTTCCCTGGGCAAAAACAGCGAGACCTAGTCTCAAAAAAAAAAAAAAAAAAAAAAAAGGGCAGGGATCTGATACTGCTCCAAAGAAGACACACAGATAGTCAGTGGGTTTATGAAAATGTTTTCATCATTGCTTATTAGAGAAATATAAATTGTTTATTATATGGGAAGAACCAAAACTATCTTAATATTCAATAATGCCTTTTTATTTTGCAATTAAGCCTCAAGTTAGCAATGAAACGCGAAATCAAAAAAATATATGTTTAAAGAAAACCTGAACACCTTAAACACTATTGAGATATTACCTCAAACCTGTGAGAACGGCCATTATCCAAAAGACAAGAAAACAATCTGGGGAGGATCTGTTGTACACTGCTGGTAGGACCATAAATTGGTGCTACCATTATGGAAAGCAGGTTCCTCAAAAAAATTGAAACTAGAAATTCAGTGATTCAGTTATCCCACTATTGAGTACTTATCCAAATAATACAAAAACACGATTATGGAAGAACTGTATGCACCTCTACATTTATTGAAGCACTATTCATAACAACCAAGAATTGGAAACAACTTAAAGTACCCATCAACTGATGAATAGATAAAAAAAGATGTGATATATATATACATATATATGTGTATATATATAATGCAATAATACTCAGCTATAAAAGAAATTATGAAAACCTGCCATTTGCAACAACATAGATAAAACTAGAGGAAATTCAGTTTAGTGAAATAAACCTGAAGAGAAAGATAAAAACCATATGATTTCATTCATATATGTATACATTCATATATGTAAAACAAACACATGAACTAAATTAAAAAAAAATAAAAGTTTGGACTGCATTACCAATTAGTGGTTACCAGGATAGGAAAGAAAATGGGTAAATCAGGCCAAAGCAGATAATGGTATGATGAAAGAATAAAATTGGAATTTCAGATGTGAGCTTCCTGAAATTTATATAATGTGATAAATACAATGCCACTTCAATTTAATTTTTTTAATACATAAAGAAATATAAAACTATTTCTCACTTTCTGATTCCATACTACAGGCTGTAAGCCAGATTTGACTCACATGACATAGCTTGCCAATCCAGTGGTATAAATTTCAGCATGCAAACATTTTTTTGCAGATAAGTATGTCAAGAGTTTCAACCAAAAGCCCACAACTTTGAAAATTTCTGGCAACTTTATGAAATAAAAATAACATATTGTAAGAAGTCCATTTTTATGGACTTGTGTGAAAATGTGCTGGACCCATGGCTAAAAAACAACAGAAAGTGAATATGTCTCAACAACAATCATTCTGCATATATTGTATTTCAATGTTCATACAACATCAAGAATCGTTATCTGTATATCAATACACATCATTTTTATTTTTTAAAAATTAAATCTTTAAAAATAGTTTTTGAACAGATCCATTTATGGGTTCACCACTCTAAGAAAATTATCTTTTCAAAATATTTTAAGATATTTATTTTTTTTTAATTCTGGTGAAATATATACAAGTTTACCATTTTAACCCACTTCAACTATTTAAAGGACATAATTCATCAGCACTAAGTATATTCATATTGCTTGTACACCCATCGCCTCCATCCACCCACACAATTTGCTGCCACCTTGCAAAACTGAAGTTGTACCCATGAAACAGCAGCTTCTCATTGTCTCTTCCCTTGAGCCACTGGCAACCACCATTTTACTTGCTGCCTCTATGTCTCTATGAATATGACTCCTCAAGGGAACTCATTTAAGAGAAATCTTCCATAACAATCAAATGCCTTTCTGATCAAGCAATAAGTATGTCAAATACAACCCTCTTTGACTCTTAAAAATATCCTGGTTTGGAACACAAGTTATATATGTTCAGCATATGTTGGAATGATGTCAACAGTCACATGATGTTATTTACCAAGAAATAAGGTTTCTAAAATGTCCACTTTCTCTAAGTGAGGTCTCCACTACAAGTCTGTGTAGCCAGAGATACTTCGAATCCCTTCATCATGTGGCTTTGTACAGAGCCTCAAGTTGAATAAGCAAGAAGGCAGGTTGCTTCCCTGCAACCCCTTCCCTTAAGTTGCCCACAGTGACAGGGATACACCCAGCTCTTTGGCGAAGGCTTCTTTATGTAGTCATTCATGGCACTGAGATCTGAAATGGTCAGAGAAAGATGGGGAGTTCGGTTTGTGTTCATGGGTGTGGTTATCCTCACAAGTTTCTGGTTCTTCCTCACTCTCCTCTGTTTTCAGCTTTCCTTCCCAACTGCTCGTCTGACTGACAATGGCAATGTCAGGTCCAGCACGAGAAGCAGAAGCAACCACCTTTAGGGGCCAATCTAGCAGCTCACACTGTTGTCTGAGTCCTAAGCCATGGAGCAGAGCCCTCATTCGAATCATTTATTGTGACACTGTTTGTTGAAGAGTGCCCTCAATGGCAGATAGTTCCTGAATGTGATTTTGTAAGTCACCTGCTAGAGACAAACACTGAATTTCATAGTCACTTTGATGTGTATGAAATTGCTTTCATATGCTATCTGGCAAACGGAAATAAAATGACTAAAGGAAACATAGAGACGGGAGCCAAAAATGCACTGCTTTTCTCTTGTAGAAAGAAGAAACTTCATTCCTCTTTGGAGAATAAAAGCCAAAGGGAGAGGTCTCTGGCTGCCTTGCAAGGATCAAGTCAGATGCCCATTCATTTTCCAGTTGTACAGGAAAGCTATCACCTCATTTCACCTTCACACACTTAATCAGCCGCTAGATTCATTTAGGGGTGCTTCTGGCACAGTGGGAAGACAGGGGCATGTTGAGCAAGCATGAGACCCAAAAGGGGGTGTTACTAAAGATCACAAAGAAATGAAAGTTAGGACTTTTAAGAGATCTTGTGTTTGTCTGAGTATGCTTTATTCATTGTCAATCCTGCCAACTCTCTAGAGTACAGTGGGTACGGAGAAGAGTAGGCAAGTACATTAAGATGGGTATGGAGTCATGTATGTATGTATGTATGTATGTATGTGTGTATGTATGTATGTATGTATGTATGTATGTATGTCCTTTCTGTGGAATCTGTGAATCTGCTTAGGATAATGGATAAATAACACAAAATAAGAAAAACGATGCAAGCTGTTCCTAGAGCTCCTTCTTGTTCCTAGTGCCATGCCTAATGGGATTAAGAAAGCATCCCAATCCTCAGTTGCCCTGAAGTTGTTTTAAGAAAATGCCTGGATATTTACCAATGTGAGGGGTCATATCAACACCATCTATAAAGATAAACAATTAAAAATCTTTCGCCAAAACACGAACACCATACAAAAGCTATTCAAAGCATCAAAGTGAGGGACCTGTGAATGCCCCATCTACTTGGCCCATTTTAGCTGTTTCAATTTACTTCTGGAAAAAAGGAAGAATAACCCTACAAAGCTGACATTATATAGTAAAGTTTCAGGGACACGGGAGCTATTTAATCATTTTGTGTGTTACCCTGGCTTTTCTGCAGCCTCTTTTTCCTGTGGTTTTGTTCTTGTGCTTCTCATTAGCACCTCCCCCAGAGAGTGGGCAGGAGAAGGGAAAAAGAGATAAAACTCAAATCAGACAATTTTAACAGTCAGCCTGTCAACAAGTTGAATATATTGAGAGCCCAGGGGGTGCAGAGGCACTTTTTAGTAGCTCCAATAAAAGGTTTGGTGGGGGAGGAGGTCAAAACTAATGGCAACACTGAGATTTTTTTTGGATTATCAAGGGACTTTATTGATTTGTCCCCTCCACATCTCCATTAGTGAAAATAATCAAAAGTAGAGGGAAAATAATTAAGCATCTATAGAACTTTCTTAAAGAAGACACTTAAAAATCTATCACTTTTATCCCTGTGAGTTTAGGGACCTATTGGGCAGTTCAAACGGGAAACAAATTAATTTCCTTTGCTTTGTCTAGATTCTTAAAGCTACTCACCTTAAAAAAAAAAAAGGCAATGCATCATAGAGGGTTCTCCCCAACAACCTTCTCCCTTTCAGGTCAACTGCAGGCAAAAGAGGGCCGAGAACCGCAGAGGAGAAACAAGAATATATCTGAGTGAAGCAAAAAGCGATGTCACTGTCATTTAAATGGACAAAAGTCCAAGCATGAAGGACTGTGTTGGACAGACACAGTGAAATCAACAGTGCCTGGTGCACATACTACTTGGATTTGCAGCCAGCCTTGCTCAGACACACCACTCTTTATCCTGTCCTGAGGCCAACTTAGTACACAGAGCTTGCTAAGTGGCCTTTCTCATGGGCATTGTTGATTTCATAGAAGCCTACGTCGAAATGCAGGGCATGAGGAAAGGAAATGTTTCACCATGGAACAATTAGTTGGAAGCAATCCTCTTAGCATGGCTGTTCCAGGGTGCCACTGTTCTAAAGGTTCTGGTGTTCTGGAAAGTTCATGGTTTGTATGAGGTTGCAGGTTATGCCTGTCTGCACGCAGCCATTCACCCCTCTTCCCTCCAGCTGTGTCCTAGACTCCCAGAGCAGCTAACTGAAAGGAGGTTTGGTGGGAGAATCTTGGATGGCAGAAAAGAACAATCAGGATAAGTTCTTCCCTTCTTCCTCCACATGCATCTACAGAAGCATCCTTGTTTCTGTAGCTCTAGTTCCCTCCAGACAGGCCTGCTGTCTAAACAGCCACCTTCCCCAAGTCCTTGGTCAAGGAGTGGTGGGAACTGCCTGCTGTTTCTAATCTTCGCCTTACCTCATTGTGCTCCCCGCTCCCCAGCCTCTTCAACACGTGTACAACTGAATCTCTGCGATGGACGTTTTGCCGTTTAAGTACCAACATAGTTCCTGCGTTCCTGCCTAGGCCCTAGCTGACACCCTGACACATTTCACAGATTATTTTTCTATCGTGATCGCTTAGCAGCTGGAATCCACTCTTTCATGGTGGCTTTTTAGAACAGGGTTTCTCCACTGCAGCACTATCAGCTCTGAGCTGGTAGGACCTTGTTCTGAGAGCTATCCTGGGCATGGTGGGTTAGTTAGCAACAGTCCTGGCCTCGACCCAGTAAGTACCAGTAGCACCTTCCCTTTCATAATAAACAGAAATGTCCCTCGATGTTGCAGAATAGTCCCTGGAGGGGAAAAAGTCTGCAGCAGTTGAGAACAAGTGCTGTAGGAGACACACAAGAGGTACAAAGGGCTACAACTCTGCATCTACCTTGGTTTCTCCTGGCCCCACAACAGGGTGAATGAGTGGGGTCCTAGAGCATGGAATGTAAGGACTTTGATCTGTGAGGTCCTTGGCTTACTCTGCTTATTCTGTCTACTGAAGACCAGGGATTCTGAGGAGAGTAGGAAAAAGGGCACCTTGGTTACTGCAGACTTCCTGAGACATGTTTGCCCCAGAATCCAGAGAACTGGTTTCCTTTCCACTGGGGAAAATGCTGTTCTCTGCTGGGCTGTGGCTACAAGAAAGCCAAGGGGTTCTCACTCACCATCTCTCTTCCTTAAGGGCATATGGAAACCTCCAGGTATGAAGAAAAGCATTACTCTTCTCCACATTCGGTGAGCTCTCAAGTGTCTGCTTTTCCAATAAGCATTTTAAAGTACAAACCAGCCTACTGTGTGCTCTTGGCCCTAAGCATTTGGTAACCTCGGCCTTGTCCCCTGCCATTGAGGAAGGGCACAATGGTGCTGCCTGCACCATCCACACAGCATGCTAGCCTGGTTCCTGGCTGCCTGGAGGTAGCACTGTAATTTAATTAAATGTCAACCCCCAGGTATTGTATTTCAAATGCAAATAACTTGGTAATGTAATATTGTGGCTGAGACTTTAAACTCAAGGAAATCAAGAAAATCTAGTTATGGTTGCTCCCAGAATTAACATTCCTCTACACATTCCTTGGGCACTGGGCTTGCTTTGTGTTGCTAACGACCATCAAATACACACCCAAGTGACTGGCTATTCATTGGGCAGCCTGGGAAGTCTGATCTCTAAGGACCAAATTTCCCCTGTTTACAAGAATATCTTTTAAACTGGACTTCTGATCCTGAGATGGGGGCTACTGCTCAGAGTTATGAATGACAGATGGGGCAGTTTTATTCTCATCCAGATTCAGTGTTGGCTAGTTGGGTCTTAACTTCCCAAATCACTAAACACACACACACTCACACACACACACACACACACACATACAGAGCAATATGCCATCCATAATCATGTGGTAGTCATATTACCATGCTTTGGGTGCCTTAAAAAAAAAAAAGCAAAAATAGTTTATTTTAGAGATGAAACAATATATTTCTATGGATCTTCTCCTCTGGCTCAAGTTCAGTGAGATGGTACTTGATGGAGAAGAAGTGCCTAACCCCAGGTTCTCAGCCTACAGTAAATTACAAAAGCCCCCTGCCTCCACTCACATCCTCATTATGCCTTTTCATGAAGGACCCCTGAGGTTGCCTTCTCAGGTTCACAGTTGATGAGATGGCCACTGTACCTACATGACTAGGACTTTGCACCATTTCTTTTTAACTAAGAAATTAAAAGGGGTTTTCACTGTATGGGTTTTGAAATGTTCTTGCAGGTAGGGAGTGAAAGGGCAAAAAAATGGGCCACTTCCTAATCAGGCTATTTAAGAAGTGACCACATATGGAAATGACAGCATTATAAAAGCATCTACTTCACCAGTCAAAAATGATATTACCCTTACCAAAATGGCAACTAGAAAACACTAAGACTTGAGTTTGCTTGCGTTTCTAAATCCTGAAAATCCGTCTTCCTCTGCACCCCTGAAGCAAGGCAAAAACTTCTCAGAGGAGGAAGGGAAGAAGAGGGAAGTGGGGATAAGGAGAGAGGGAGGTTAGGGAGAGAGGGAGAGAGGAAGAGAGAGAGAGAGAGAGAGAGAGAGAGAGAGAGAGAGAGAGAGAGACTGACTCCATAGCCGCTCCCTTTGATGCTGTGTGCCTATTTACAAAACGAGTGGAAGAAATTTTTCAGATGCTCCCAATGCTATCAAACTCCAAGCACTTTAGCAGCAGGTAGCTCTGTCTGTTACAACTACGCCCCTGGATTCTCATATGAGTAGTGGAGAAGCTTAATCCCTGAGCTTCTTTAGCTGGGGGAGGAAGCACCATCGTTTCCAGGACTACCATATTTATCTCTTGATTGTTTATATCATTCCATATTCTTGAGAACTATTTATACCTGCTTCATAATTATATAATTATACAATATAACACAAAACAACTTAAGAGAGATGTTGGGAGGGCAGGGAAGAAAGAAGAACACAAGGAATATAAAATGGATCCAGAAATGGACAAATGCAAAAATGGCTGAGTGTTAGGAACTTGTACTGATTTAGTTCTATAGCTTTCTTAGACAACAAATGAACAAAAAAAAGTAGGGGTGCAGGAATCCTAGTCATTGAAGGAGTCTGCAGTACCCACAAAGTAAAAACAAACTAGGAGAAACCCAGCAATTCCTGGGAGTGAGATTCAGGAGATTCGCATCTAGCAGAAACATATCATCGAGACAGTGACATCAATCCTTAACGACCTCAACTTCCCAAAGCACCAACGAAGACTCATGGTTCATTATTCAAATCTTTGAAGATGACCATCTTCCACTGAACTTATCAACATTTCCAAATACGTATGTGAACACAAATGTGTATTACTTACCAACAAGCTTTTCCCCAATTCACTGTTTTTAAACACTGATAAAAATAGTGTCTTAATGGAGCAGATACTTCCTAAATTATATTCAAAATGATGTCTGAAAAGGGTATATAGGTAGACTGATTACTGTTTCCAAAGCCTCCATTAGAGTCTTACAAGTCTCTACCATCCAAAGTGGTTAACCCTTCCATTACCAGTAGTACTTGGTAGCCAGATGGGCTTAGGTCTGCTAACAGACCCAGGAAAAATATCCCATATTGTCTGATTTTGGTTCTTCAGTAATACACAAAAATTGCAAAGATTCCTGGAGGGTGGGAATGAATGCAGCCAACTTGGTGTGTGACTATTTATCTGAAATGTCATTCCCAGAAAATAAATACTATTAGCACCTGGTCCAAACTGGGGTTCAAGCAAATAGAACAAATAGCCGCTAAAAGAGACTGGTATCACCTTATAGGGACTCTTCTTTCTACATTGGTCTGAGCTGATCTCATTACCCAGTTTGATCAAGTAAAATCCCCAAACACACTCTCAATATGGAAATAGGTAGTCTACACCTTTTTTATTCCTACTTAGAAATATTTAAAAACTCCACTTTTTTTTTGTCAGTGTCAAATACATATTTTAAAGAGAGAAATATGTCAGGAAATTTGAGTCTTTTCTAATCTCATCATTCAGAGGTAATCACAGGTAAGAATGCAGTGTCTACACAAAATTGTTTCCACACGTGTATATCATTAATACTTAATTTTTAATACTTAATTTTATATAAATATGCTCACATGAGCATAGCACCACAGTGTTGGTACACTGTACCACTACTTGCTTTTTTCTACTTAATCATGTATCTTGAGTCTCTTTTAGGTCAGTTTTTGTAAACAGACACAGCTGCTGCATCTGCTTGCAAACGATGTGCACTACCGAGGCAACCAGTCTCTCTACTTCCTTCATTCACCTTTCCAGAGCAATCTACTGAAACAACAGGCAGTCCACTGTTGATGTGATCAAATTCCTTCTTTTGGGTATGTCTGTCTTTGTCATTACAAACTATACTAGACAATACTTACAAATACATTGTACCCATGTGAAAGCATGTCTGTTAGAGTCTTAGAAAGATTCACAGGACAAAGGAAATCAACATTTCTTACCTAATAGCCATGCCCAATTGTCCTAAAAATAAAAAATCTTGAGTGATTTAGGCTACCAAAAAAAAAAGAATTTAAGAGAAGGCTGATTTCCCTGTTCTTTAGGCATCTCAGCAATTCTCTACACTGTTATTATATGGAAATCTGATAGCTGAAAATTATTTCATCAGAAAACATTACACATAGACAATATGACTCCCATATATAAAAGAAGATCCAGTTTTTCTAATCAGACAGACTATAAATCCTCATAGTAAATCACATGTATAAGCCAAATGGAGTATTACACTCACCATTACTATTACACACTGTCATTCAGAGAGACATGACAGGGAGTCACAACACACTGTGAGGATGAGTGGCCTGACTATACACACACTCAACTTCAGTGGACACCATTCATGGAGACGATAGTATATATAAATGAGGATGAGGAAAGCCTGACTACAAGGCAGCGTTAGGAGAAACAGCTCCATGAAAAATCTAGAATGATATCCCTCTTAGACACTCATTTTAAAGCTCTAAATTAAAACTCCTTTATTCCTTAGTTCTGCAAAGCCAACCCCACCAGACCCAACAAATGAAGCCATGTTGCCTGTGATGTCAACTCAGCAAAAAGTTAGGCAAATTAATCCTTGTAAGACACTACTCATTAGTATCTAAAAGATCTTTGTCCCATGTGTTCACCCAAAGGGCATAACATTAAAATGGCATGATCTCTTGTGACATACAAAAGTAGTTATTAATTTGCACTCATTAGCTAAAGATGTTTGCCAGTAGCCTTTGGATACATTTCTGGTGTGCACATATGGGGCCTGACAGAGAAGATCCAGGGAGTTGTCAATGACTACAGGTGACACCATTTAATCTGAACAACTCATCTAGAGAGGGAGTTTACTCAGGGCTTCAGACACAATTATTCAGCGGCAAAACTGACAGGCTAGAATTGGAGCTTTCAATGATCTCTTTCAGTAAACATTCTTTCCAGCCTCACACCCTGGTATTTCTGAAATGTGCTCACGCAGGCTAGATCATGGGCATGGTCTAGACAGGTATAATAGTGTGGTGTCGTATACGAAAGACTAACCATGAAATGAACAGGCACTCATTTTCCTTATTTTGTTTTATTATACATATCAAGTTGGTATTTATGCTGCCCCTGTTTGCTGATGTCTTTGCTGGTGTTCTGCATCCATCTGGATGGCTCCCTGGTCTCATTACCACCTTGATTCATGAGGGAAAGCCCATTTGCTTCAAGACCAGTCTGTATTTCTGACAGCTTTTGCATGCTGAGTATTACTATTTCTTTCTTTCTTTTTTTTTAATTCCCTTTTGCTATTTCTTCCTTGTGACAGAGTATTTGGTATTGACCCATAAAATAGTGTTTCAGGAACCCAATCTTTCAAGGACCGCTCCAAACAGATGGAATTAAATCTTGCAATTAGCCCACAATTTGCATCTCGCAACAGGAAATTCATTGTTGCCACTGCAACTTCAGTGGACTCGGCAGAATAAGCTATTGTTGAAGTAATTCCTGTAAAAGGTCATATATTTAAAACCTTCAATTTTTTTTGACAACCTCTCAGAAATGAGTGATACAGTTGCTCCAGTGTCCAAAAAAGCAATAATGTCCATACCACTTTTCTTTATAGGCAGGGTGGAATATTATTACCCCATTCATCACAGACTATTCCAGTTATAAAGTATGTTTCTTGATATTTGAGAGACCTTTTTCTTTCACTGTCTTGAAAAAGTTGAAGGTCTCCTGGGCTGGGTGTCAGTCCTAGTGGTTTTCTCATAATATGTTAACTTCTTCAGTGTCTCCTGAACAACGATGACATTTAGCAATTTCTATTGCATTTCATCCTCTTAAGTGCTGAAAATAAGGTGGCTAGTTTAAGATTCCCACCTCTTTTCAATCAGCAGTCACTCCGTCGTCTGACTAGAAGCAGGGGATGGATTTACACGTGAAAGACAAAGGCCTTTACCAGTAGGAGTTAAGGGACATGTGCATAGACAAGGCAGATGAAATTAGGAAGACGTGAATACGAAATTCCACGGTGGACTTGGATGAGGACAATCTCCTCTGAAGGCAGTGGAATTCATCTTTAAAAAACCGTGTTGCTCAAACGAAGCGAAAGCAAAGCCAGATGCAGCCTCTGGCTGCCATTTTGAAGCTCAGGATGGACTGCTTAAAAGCTTTGCTTCTCCAACAAAAACACACTTTGGAGTTCGCAGCTTTTTGAAGCCCAGTGCCTAAATGTCTGCTTTATTGCCAACCTTGGCCCATGCGTGGTGGTTTAACTGAGGATGTGTCTTGTATCCGAACAATTCCAGGTTGGCCCGAGAGTGTGCAGTCAGAGCAGGCTTCTTTTCCTGCCTCTTAGGTTACTTGGAGCCCAACCAAAAATGTAGTCGGAACGTGTTTATGACCATGTTCCTTATTTTCATTTACCCTTTTGGCACAGATGTCTCATACTTTCTGAGTGAATGTAGCTTGTGGAAATTGGGAGTCTGCCCCTGCCAACCTATTCAATTTCAAACTCCCTCTATGTAGTTTTCCTTCGGTACAGTCAGGAGGAAGAGAGGGAGGGAGGGAGGGGAAAGGGGTCTTGAGAGGGAAGAGAGAGACAGGGAGAGCCCAAATCAAGCATGTCATTTGATTATTGCCTCAATCCTGCTGCTGTTGCTCCACAGTCTAATAAACTTTAGTGGCCCAGAGTTACTCAGCTGAACACTATGTTACTCTTACCATTATCTTGGGGAGGATTTGTCAGATTCATAAATTGTTCTATCACTGAACAGGGAAAGGCAAGCAGAAGCAAAAAGAAACTTCAGAGTTCCTTTGTCTCTTATTTATGATTTTTGTTATAAATCTCCTTCTTATATATAGAACGAAGCAGGCATGATAGCACTTAGTTTTAAACCATTCTTAGGTATGATATATAAATATAGCACTTTTGTAGTCTCCTGACAGAATACTAAATACAGAGTTATCTTCCAGGGCCAATGGATTAGAAAAGTCTCCCCAGGGAGCTCATGGCTTATTTCCAGCTCCTCAAGATGTATGTCCTCTGCTGAATGGGGTTTCACTGATGAGACTAATTCCTGTACTGAGGGTCAATTTTCTTAAAATGTCAAGGCAATGGAGCAGCAACCACTCAGATAATGGCAGGATCCTGTTTGGGTTCCCCAGCATCAAAGTTAAATTAACCAAATTATCCAGCACTCTGAATCCTTCCTTAGGCAAGGTAACAAATGCCCTGAAATGATCATTTGTGTAAAAAAAAAAAAAGAAACAGACAAAAAAAAATCTCACATCTAATTAAACAGAATCTAAACTTATCTACTCTTAAGAAACTAGTTTTGTTTCTTTTTGCCAAACTACATGCTTTTCGAAACAAGGGTTGTGAGTTAGATTATTACCTTCACGGGACTCTAACGATGGCTTTAAGAAAATGTTTTTATGAATCTTTTTAAAAAGAATCATAGAAACAGAGGAGAAAATAGAAAAGCAAATGAATGTGAGTGGGTAAATACAAGCATTGCTGCTAACAGTCTTAGCATGGAAGAAGTACAGATTCCCGCAGTCCATGAGAGGAGAGCCACCTGCCCAGAACATTTGCATCTGACTCAGAGTAAACAAAAATAAACCTCACTATATTGAGTCACTAAGATAGCCAAGCTTTGTCTGTTTCCACAGCAGAACCTACCCTACCCTAACTAAGAAGCCAGGTGATCTAACCAGCCCTGTGGATTTAATAAAAATCTTATTTTGATTACTTCCAAATTTATCTTCCAGGCCATGTACACTGATGCAGCAATAACTATAGATATGGACACGGATGGACATACACACATCCGCATCACAATTCTAACCTGACTTTCCCAGTTAGTTGGCTAACCAGCATCTTAAATTTAATATTGTTAAAGAATTCTTCCCTTTCCCCAAAACACACACACACACACACACACACACACACACGCATGCACGCACGCATGCATGCACACACACTCCTAGTATTTCCCTACAAGTTTTCTTATCAAATTAAACAGGGATAATGCCAATTAGGTGCTCAAGCTCCCAAACTGGCAGATATCATTGATTTCTCAAAGAAGCATCTGGAATCTAAGATCTGTATCCCGGAAAATAAACTATTTCGTTATGATACAGCTGAATGGGACTTGTTACATTTCCCCTGGAGAGATTTCTATCCTTTGTTTATAAAATATGCAACAAGAGGGAATAGATATGGGTATAATATTCTATCAACTAGGTTACAGGCTCCACTGAGAATCAGTGTCATAATTTTCCTGGGAAAACTCAAAATCTAACATTTGGAAGTTTCACAGAGAATTTTCATTACAGGAAGACATTGTAGGAAAGAGATGAAGATAGTGACAACAGGAAAAGAATAATAACATTTATAAGGTAAAGATACTGAAAATAATTTAACTTATAATCACATGTAAGTCAAAAATACAAAACATACAAAACTAACCTCATGCCATCCCAACACAAAAAGATCTCTGTTTCTGTTCTCTGATTGCTTCAATCTACCATAAAGTTAAATTAAATCTTCCTAGGGCTATACTCATGCATGTCATTTCTTCTAAAAATCATGAAATAGTTCCTCAGTACCATAAAAATTAAGTTTAGATTTCCTGGTCTGGCATTCAAGATCCCTTTCCAATCTCATTCATTGACTGCATCCAACAATTCTTTTTTGAAATATTTTGGGCTACAATTGCTTTAGTTCCCTATTTAAAATGTTTTAAGTCAAAGGCAAAGAAGACAAAGTAAAGAAGACCCACAAATAAAGAGCTTCTTAAAAATCCTATGAGATGTGTCATGGAAGATGCAAGTTTCATTGTAGAATTTCTGTGACTTCATAAATCATCTTGGTAGATTTCAAACTTGATCATAGATAGGAACTCTGAAAAATACACCTACTTGTAAGCAAAAGAAAACGGACTTATATTATTATTCTTTCCTATAATTTGTTCTTTCCCCCTTTTTATTTATGCTTCCTCTGCATAGCATGTTCTTCCCAAAATCTCTATCTACATATTCTCCAACCAGTTATTCTGCCTTCCAGCTTTCATCTCACATTCAAGGGACTTCCTGGTTAGTCTTTCCAAAAGGCAAGTCTGAGAGTATCACTTTCCTCTGGAAAAATACTTGTCCCCACAGAACAAAAGATAAATGCCTGTACTTGGTATGAATAACATGCATAATCTGTCCCAAATTCTCCTTTCCAAATTAACCCTGGCCTGACCCTTCCCCAAGGCCCCAGATACACTTATTCCAGTCATATTGAACTACTTTCTATTTTCTAAATGCACTAAGCATTTTTATCTGGTATTGTCCCTTGCCTAAATATCTTATTGGTTTGTCTTTCCAATTAACTTTAATTACCCTTCCAGGTATAGTCTATGGATAACTTCTGAGCATTGCCTGTTCATGTCACTCCCTTCCCATATCCCCTGATATTATCAACACCACTTCCAACCCAGTTGAAGTTGCACACTCATCTCTGGCACCACAACATTACATCTCTCATCTGTAGTGCTTTCTTGTGATTTGTTATTTACTGCGCAATTCTTCCTCCATAAATGGAAAGTCTCTTGAAAGCAAAGTCCTTGACTTTCATTTTTTTCATAAATAAATTATTATGAAGTATTTAAGGCATCCATAAAGATCATAAAGATACATAGAATAATGCAATAAACATCAATCAGTGAGAAAGAAAGTATTACCAATACAGCAGAAATGCATGGGGTAACCCGTAACCCTTCTCCTAGTATTAAACTATGTGTGACTGTAGAAGAGAGAGATCAGGGAAGCGATGAGAATCCTGTTAGGATAGTGATGTTATACGCTGGAATGCATAACAAAATGCAATGTTTGACTTTTCATGCAGTGGGTAGATACAATTAAGGTAAAAGAAGAAATACAATATTTGGCCTTAAAGATGGCAGGATAAATGTGACTGCCTAAAGAACACTGTGCCTTTCATAAAACCAAAAGTAAGAAATCATTTTCTGAGTACCCTAAGCCGTGCTCGCTTCGGCAGCACATACACTAAAAATGAGTACCCTAAGCCTTATCCACTAAATTCAGGGTAGTACTGAAGAGTCTCAGTAGTTGTGTACTTGTTCACTTACTCAACAACCAACAATCTACACTCTCCTCCAGCAGGTATCAGGAGATGTAACTTACCTGGAAGAAGGAACTGGAGAGGGAGGAACTCAATAGGGAAAAAGAAATCAAATGCGAAAACTTCTCCAAAATTCAGTATGTTGATTTTTGAAGAGTCCCCTTTATAAACAAACCAGGAAAATCTTTCAATACTGTCACGTGAAGTTAAAACATACCCTGAACCAAGTCCAGTGGTGGTTGGAAGCAGACAGAACTGTGAGAAGAAATTCTGAAGTGTTTGCCATGCAGAAATATACAGCATGACTCTACCAACTTTATTAAGGATCAAAAAAGAGTGGGGATGAGCTTATTACTATTATCATGATAATTACATCTGCAGAAGACACTAGATAGGGAGGCATTTGTAACAGCGCTGGGAGACTGGCATACAATACCAAAGTTATATGTGGAGCTCAGTAATAGATGTCAAAAGTAACACAATGAGGCACTGGTTGAAAAAATGCAGATGATCTATCTGGGGGTGAATAAACTTAAAGATGGAATTTAACTTGAAGGGGATTCCTGGATGGCAGTAAAAAGAGAAAACAAAACAAAACAAAAAGTGAGCTGGTGGTAAAGAGCCATCCGGAGGCGAGGTGAGCACTGCAGCTCAGCAATTCTCGGAGCTAGTAAAATTCTCAGCCATGCACACAGGGGCAGCCCAGCCACGGCTGAGAGCGTGTCTCTGTGTGTCAGCAATGAGACCAGACTTGGAACATTGCAGGCAATTAGGGGTAATGTGATGCCTCAATGGGAATTTAGAAAAGAAAAGAAAAACAAATCAAAGGGAGTGAAATATGAGGAAAGACATAGGCGATAAAATGAACATAATTTGACTAAATAACAACCTAGGGGACTATGATAACCATCTACAGAGAGTAAAAATTCAAAATGGGGCCTCGAGGTCTACTGGTCTGGGCACTGTTCTGAGAAATAGCTGCATTCACATCCGTTACAAAACTCAATAGAAAGGCAGCATTTTGCATCCCTCTAATTGAAGCATGGGGACTCTGTTGTGGATAATAAACAGACTGGGGTTCCCAGAAGCTTCATAGACCTCAGAATCATTTTTCATAGTTTGTGGACAAAAGACCTTTGGGAAGAACTCAAGAGCTATTCCAAAAAGGTCCTAGAATCTATATAGACATGAAGGTATTCACTCAGGCATGCATGAATGTTTTTTTGAACAGGTACTATGTGCCTATACGAAACTTAGCACTTAGTAGGGTTTCTTAAATAAATGATAGCTTCCTATATGGACACAGGAGGAGAGAGTCATGAATAGAAAAAGTGGACAAAATGGAGTAAGGATTTTAAGTGTCAGTGTCATTGTCCATTTTGGTTTCTTAAAATAGATATAGATACACTCAATCATGGCACCATGTTGTTAATCAGTTTTTCAAATGGTCTTGTCCTTGTATCTGCAAAAGCTGCAAATGAATGCCTGACCATGTATAAAGTTATATATGTATGTATATGTACAGGTCTATGTATGTCTATGTGATGCCTTCATGGGAATTTAGAAAAGGAAAAGGGAATGAAATCTGAGGAAAGGCAAAGGCAAAAACACAAACACATGCACACACAGAATGTATTTATGTTCCATTATATCTATGTATATATTTTAAAACAAATGCTTTAAAAGAAATATAAAACATAATTTTCTTCATATAAATGCATATTTTACATATATTTCTTCTTGTTCAAAAACGGAAAGCTAGGAATCCTGAGAGATAAATAAAGACTGAGCTAGTTCCTGAAATTTGTGGCTTCTTATTGTCAGCTTTAAGTCCAAATGCTGACTTTGGGTATGTTCTCAGACCTAACCTTACCCATAGCAGAGATGGCTAATTACTATATCATTAAAATCATTACCTCTGATGTTTTATACTAGATATGAGGAGGGCCTTACTGGAGGAAATAACTTGGAGATGAATTTTATGAGAAAAGATGAGCCAAGAAGACAGAATTTGTCTCTTTTAGAACTAGAACAGGGACTCTAAGAAACTGAACTGGTCAAGATGCTGGTACCAATGTTAAAAGTTACAGTCACCCCAAGTCCATAAGCCAACTCAGTAAGATGAAAAAGGAAGGAAAAGAAGATGGAACTGAGCTCCTGAAGGAAGTAAAAATGAGTCACTCCATCTCTCGCCTGCCCGTTCATAACAATTTGAAACCTCATCTCTTTGCAACTATCAAGCTCAACAGGAAAACATTTCCAGACTAGAGTCTCTCAGGTGAATTCTGGGTCATGTGTGAACTTCTGAAGCAATCGCTGTGGTCAAGAGGACATAACACCCCTTGTTTCAACCTGGGAACAGCTCACTTGGAAAGAATATCAGGCTCATCCAAATTATACTGACTGAATAGGAGAGACAATTTTCTAAAGGAAGACTGACATGATACCAAACAAAAAGGAAAGGATTCTAGGTGGACAAAATCAACAAAGAACCTTTCCTCCAGTCCAAGCTCATCTCCCGTTTCTCCTTGATATGGGCAGTCTTAGAATCACAGATCAGTTTCCTCATATCCACATTAATACAAAACTATCCTTATCTTTGCAGTATCTTGGAATTCCTCTTTTGTAAAAAAATTTATATTTAATATATCTTTTAAAAAGTTCAATTCCAGTCCTGCCTTCTCCTTGAAATGTTCCTTTACTCCAGCCAAGTTTTGCTTGTTGCTTCTTCCTCTCATTTCTCATAGAATGGAATAGAACCTCCTAGTGTATAGACCAAATATCATTTGAACATACAGTGGACACTGAACATTTGCAAATGTGCCTACTACTGATATCTATTTGGCACCCTACATACAATACATGTGGTGTTCTCATATACACCCATGAGTGTGCACAAAGTGCCCAGAGTTGCCCCCAGGCACATTCAAGCTGTGGTAGATGGGTGATGGTCCTTGCTTATACTCAAATACTGCAAACAAATGTCCTTTTCATGGCGATTTAGTACCATTTCTTTCCCCTTATTTATTTGCCTTTTTGTGGGTTTTCTTGGGGGAAGGTGGTAGTGGTGGTGATGATTGTGCTGTTTTTAATTTGGCCCAAGCACAGTGCTGAAATGCTTGTGTTGAGTGTTCAAAGCACAAGAAGTTGGGGATGTGCCTTGTGGAGAGAATATATGCACGAGATAAACCACTCAAGCATGAGTCATCGGGCTCTCAGCTGTGACTTCAATGCCAATGAATCAAAGCAGTATGTTTAAGAAGGTGTTTTAAAACAGAAACACACATAAAGCAAGGTTTTAGATTGACAGGTGGGTAAACTGACTATATGCAGAGGCTCCCAGGAACCTAACCTGGACTTCTTGCAAGAGCCAAGGTCCAGTATTTGCTAAGTCAATGTTTGTGGCAACTTCACAAAGTATAGGTGCCATGAATAATGAGAACTTATTATTTTTATAAGCATGTGTGCTTATAAAATCTCATTCAATTTCATGTTCTGTGTTTTTCCAACCATGCTTCAAACTCCTTTAGAATTTGTAACTCATGTGTTCTGTACCCAGTGAAACACACAGTAGGCTCCTCAAAACTTACTGGTTTACAGCTCCATGGGGCAGTAAATAGTGTTCACATCGATTCAGGTTTTCATTCCCAGCTTTCCATCTCCCAGCTTTCCATTCAAAAAACTTCTTCTAGAGCGTAACCTATCATCTTACTACTTACAGTCTCTCCCCTCTGGTTATGCTATGCATTTCCTTGAACATAGCTATCAACCCAAAACCATTTTCATCTTAATAGCAAAGTTCAGGGAAGGAGGCAAGAGGTATCAGTACTGTTCCCTGACCTGCCACAGATCAGTGTCCCTGAGCAGACCTCTCTGACCCCCCCCCCACTCCTCCAAGAACCATGGGCATTCCTGTACGGCAAGCACTGTCTGTTGGTAGGTTTCACATACCAGGTGCTACTCAACCCTGTGTACCACACAGACAAAGGCATCTCACTGATCAAGTGACTGCCTCCTTGATCCGACTGCTACGCACTCATAACAGGCTGTTTTGGTTGCTTTTCAGACTTCTACTTTTAATCAATCTTGGTTTGAAGAATCTCAGTTAGGAATAGGTTTTTCCACATAGGTTCTCTTTTCATAAAAGGAAGAGGCAAATTTGCCATCAGGAAGTAAAGACGAGGGCAAATTAATGAGGGAAATTTTCTGAACTTTGCACAATATATGTAATTCACTTAAAGTGGGTCCTTTCTGCTCATATCTCCAGACTCTTGGGCAATTTGGTAGACTTTCTACAACCCACATTTTCCATCTATAGAAACCACAGTTTCGACATAATGATGGTGGTGGTAGTACTGATACTAATGATGATGATATTAGCAACCGGTATTGAGTGTTTACTATGTGGATACCTTACACACACAATTTCACTTAGTCTTCAAAACACACAGAATAGATGCTGTTATCATCCTCAGCTCACACATAAGAAAGCTGCATTTAAGAGGGGAACTGGCTGAGTGATGAACTAGTCCACACTGACACAGCCACCAAATCATGATTGGAATCCACGAAACTTGTTTCCAGTTTCCACTCATTTAAACCATTCATCTGCACTATCCAATTAATCTGTGAGGTCTCTTCCTACTCAAACATTCTGCTCTTTCCCCTCTTTTCTCCCATTTGCCAACCAACTTTGTGAAGTCTGGAGATCCTGCAGCATGACCTGGGAATTCTGGCAGCACTTGGTTGAGTCAGTCAAAGGCAAAGACTCGAACCTCCCATAAAGAAAAAGCATAGATCCGGCAGTTGCTTATCAAAATGAGATCCCGTACCCTGCACCCATGGCATCAGGCAGCACTTAAAGTCAGAGCAATTTTTAATTTTTCCAAAGCAAGGCCTGAAACACCTACCCATATGTGACAAGACTGCTGCTTAGGAAGTCACAGAGAGGTTCATCAGTGAGGACTCCCCCTTCCCTCTCCAAGGGGTCAGTGACGGTGACCAGTGCTATTGAGCTGAGAGAGCACATACCCAGATGAACTTTTGACCACTGTCCACAGTTTAGAGAGGATCACCAACAACTAAAATTAGATTGGTTTCTATTCTAAGCCCAGGGCTCCTCCATGGCTGACTTTCTTTTGTCAGAATCTGTGATGGTGACTTGTTTGATTTAAAGAAAAATCAATGAAAAGTTACATGAGAAGGAAAGAAACAGAAGACCAGGTATTCCCAGGTTAAGATAAAAGTCGCAATAAAGGCCACTGCACACACACTCTCACACCGGCTCTTTCTCTGTTCCTCAAAGCAAAGAGAATGAGAGGTCTTTGAGGTAAAGAGGAAACCTTTTTGTCAGAGGGGTGGCATTTTCTTTAGAATATAATCTGATAGACCTCATCCAGCAGTTACCCATAACAGGATGACTGACATGGGATAGGATAGACAGAAAGACAGGTGATGACAAAATGTAGCTGTTGATCCTTGCAGGGACCAAAGCCGTTGATGCAACATAAACTTGTTCTACTTTCTTCCCTTTCCTGGCAATAATGGGACCCATGAAGCACTGAAAACGCCTTTCCACCCTCCCCAGGGAGGGAAACCACTTTGACCTTGGCCTCTCCGCAGCTATGACCCCTTGACTATACAATAGGTTAGCTGAATCTGACAGGTTTCCACATTGCGTTGCTCTCCAAACAAGAGCCCCCAAATCCCACAACTTCCAAGGAGCTCTACACCCCCTTACATACTGTCAGGACCAGAGAATGTCCATGAGTGTCCTCAAGCCTCTGTTGTGGGTGTTATTTACGATCTCAGTGCCTCTTCTTTTCAGGATATTGGTCCATAACAGTGCCGTCTATGTTATTTATGATGCAAGGAATAACTTAAACCGCATTAGGAACCTCTGTATTACAGGGACTTTAGAGAGCTACATTTTTCCAGTTATGGTTAAACTACTGCAGTGATAAATCCAATCACAAGAGTGCAAGAGGGAATGCACAGGACAGGTGTTACCCATTAGTCACCGCAAGAAAATGCAGGAACAAATGTTGGCTCACAGATGCTTCAGTGTCTCTTCCCAAGGACTCCAAAATGCTAAGGGGCCGAAGAAATGGTGGAAAGTGGGCTTTCCTCCCTCAAACATCACCTCCCAGATGTAAATGTCTCCAGGACTAGAAGTGAAACATAATTGCTTTATTTTGTTTCAAGTTCTTATACCTTAAGTCTGAAAATGAAGATATTTCACAGAAACAAACCAGAAGTCTTCAATATATAGGGCACAATGTTTTAATACATATTTCTTTAATCACAGAAAAGTTAGCCTTCTTTGAAACTGATTCAGGTGCTAAAGGTTTCAGAGAATGTTGATACAAAACCCTATCAAATCTTTAAAATTCTGAAGCTTTCATGCAATAAAAGCAGATTTTAAAAACTGGGAGTGTAACACACAGGCTTGAGTGAGAGCATCATTATGAATTAACTGGAATCAGTTCTTTCCCATAATTTGATTATCCACATGAACCCATTTATGGGAATACACACATGACTTTGCTAAGCTAGAAGGAAATGTAGCACATTGTGAAAGACACCTCTTACCCCTTTGCCCAAATCTGGCTACTTAAAAACATACAATGGTGCATCTTGGCAGCACCATTGGCATAAGATCTTGGCAGAAGATATGGAAGATGTACCCTTAGGAGATACCCAGTAAATCCCATTCTCATAATAACAGGGCTTCTCTCCTTGAGCAGCTCTGAAAGTTAATGACTTTCTTCTAACACAACAGCGCAATGGCAAAAAATTCTGGAAATGTAATTAAGATCTCTCAGCAGCTAATGTGATCAAATGGAAGATTTCTTAGGTATTCCCAAGCTACTTAGAGAACCTAAATGGTAAAGATCTTAGCACAGACTTTCTCTCTCTTTCCTTTTTTCACTGGATTTGAAGAAATAAACTCATAAATTCGACAGCGGCAGGGAAATGAATTCTTTAACAACCTGAGGAAACTTGGAAGCAGATTCATGCCTGTTGAGTCTCCAGATGAGAACACAGCCCAGATAGACTTTTACCTCAGCCTTACAAAACCCTGGCCAGAAACTGAGCCAAGCAGAACCCAGACTTCTAACCTACAGACACTGTGAGGTAATAAATGAATAGTTTTAAATCAATACATTTGCGGTAACTTGTGAAATAGCCACAGCAAGTGCATCAATATGTGTAAGTGTATCAACTATACGCAAGTGTATGAATGCATGCTGAAAGGACAGAGGGAGATGTGGATCTCTCTGGAAGCCAGTTTTAAATCCCTGTTTCCTTCTCACCCCCCAAAGCTTTTGCTCTTTGACATTGCTTGCTGCCATTCTGCCTTCAGCCTCAAATCAAGTTTCTGCCTCTGATTTAATCTTTGGCTCCCTGTGAGAAATCTTTTTTATACAAAATTAATATATAAATAAATTTGCTCTTGGAGCAAAGTAGTGTGGAATAGAACCTGCCAGGGTTTCTATCGTCTATCACAAAGAAAGATTGCAGATGGGAGGAGGGAAGGCAGAGCTTGATCCTCCACAGGGAAGCAGAGAATTCATAGTGATCTTATTGCAGATGTAAAATTAGGTCAGGGGCTCTATAAACTGATTAAAGCTAATGCTTCACGCTTCCAAGGAAAACAGTCGATACAAAAGGGAATGATCTCTGGCTCAGGATAAGAAGGAAGGAGAGCCCTCTATGTTCATAGGCAGTCCAGTCATGTAGAATGATTGGCCCAAATGAAGGTGCAGGAAAGGAGCAAGCAAAGAACAGCCAGGAAAAATTCTCAAAGCAAGGCACAGGCAGCCTCAAACACACAGACCTAAAATCACCGTTAAAATGAGTGTGCCAGGGACTTGCTGTTTGAAAGTTCAGGAATACTGAATCACCCTGCTTCTCTCCCAATTCATCTCTGCAGCTCTAGAGGCTTCTCTTGTGTTTCTGGATTTTACAGTGGGGGGAGGAAGGGAATGTGTGCTGGTCTCTTTAGTATCCCCTAGTAGTCAACATCTCTTGTTCATTCAGAATATTTCAACACTTTGGATCAGGAAACACAAACAACAGAGTTCTGGCCCCATTTCTCTCCAGGGTGTTACTCTCAATGCTTTATTCTGTTCTCTCCTCTCTGTTGGTATGTCTTCCTCTGTTTCCCTCTCAAAATTACAGAAAATCCATCTTATTTTCAATTCATTCTAGCCTCTCACTCTAGTTCCCAGGGAAATAAATTTATATAAATTTATATTTTTAATAAAATTTAAAAACATTTTAAAAACCTGGTACACAGCTTTGTACTTATCACATGGACTCTCAAAGCAAACCAATTCCCCACAGAATGTTAAAAGTAGAGTTGCTATGGCCAAACACTAATGAAAGCTGCTGGAATGTAAATATGTCTAATTGGAATGGGAAACATTTTATTTGAATTACTAAAATTCCCTTTTTTTCCTTTTCTTTTTTTTTTGGTAAAATGTGTACATGGGGAAGTGAAGATTAGTAAAGAATGCAGCAATTATGATTTTGAACACTTATAAATGACCCCGGGAGCAAAGTTCCCTGATCTACAGACTTGACTAACACAGTGCAAGATGAAGAGTCCCAAGGCTGGGCCAGGCTGAGGTCACCTGTTGATGGCTACTGGGCCACACATCTCAGTTCAAATTTGAGTCAGATATCAGGAAGAACACCTGTGGTATGAATCAATTGCATCTTTATTTCTATCACAGTCATGATCATTCAGTTCCTTTTGGTTTAAGACTAATTACCAGTTCAAAATCACTTGGAGGGGAAACTGTCCAAATTATTTGGTCCATATAGAGCAGAGAGTAAAAAACAGTCCCAGTTTGAGTTTCATGGAAAATACTGAGTTTCATTTTGGCACAACCCTCTGAAAGAAGTTCTATGCCAACTAACGGTACTGTTCGCCCAGGTAAAGGCAAGTCATCAGCAGGATCGTCCCATCTCTGAGACACACATTGACTCTGGCCAGGAAACTCACATAAAACTGGTTGTGTGGCTGAACCCTAAAGGTGGAGCTTAGGAAAGAGCCCTCGGAAAATTTAACTCTCCGTTCATTTTAAAGTGGCTAAAGATTTTGAAAACTGGAGAGAAAAATAAAGATGAAAGCTCCTGACTCAGAACAATGTTGGAGGGGGAATCCCTCCAATTCTGTACCCCCTAAGAAAATCCTTTATGGAGAAGCATTCAGTTTTAATGTCACTTTACTCCCCCACAGTGACAGCATGAATAAAATCCAGTTTTATAAAATTAGCTAAAATAAAACCATGCAGTAGCAACTTCTTTTCCATTACCGAAATCCATACCTCTTCTCAGAAAACTGCTGGAACACTGCTTGCTATTTTAAAACATTGAAACTTATTTTTTTCCTATTTCTTCAGCTTAAATAAGTGGTTCAGCTACTGCACTAGGGTGACCATCTCTGCGTCATCCCTCACCAGCCTTTAGGACATGCTCCATCTTTTGTGAGCCACAAAAACCCCCCTCCCTCTAGAATACAAGGGAATTTCCTCCTCCTGCATGTATACCTGTCTGAGTACCACCTTCATCTTGCCTGCTAGCTGACATCTGTGCCATTTCCTCTTTGTCACTATCACTCATGCTTCTTGGATCGCCAACAGAGGTCTACCTAGCAAACACCAAGGAGAATAAAGTAGGGACCAGGAAATTTACATGATTCAAGAGGTGACTGAGCATGAGAAAATGAAGCTTTAGAAAGATGTGTTTCATGGGAAAAAGGGGAAGTTGAGTGGGCAGAGCTTGCCTATAAGGGTCAACTGAAGCAGAGTGACCAGGCAGGCGATTCAAAGCACATGTCATTCAAGAGAGGACTGCAGGTCAATGTGACATGCTTCCTGGATGTGCTCACCTCCTGGTCATGCTCAGGTCAGCTGGCCTCAAAGAAACTTCATTGGAAATAGCTTGACTTAAGAAAGCTGATTTAATTCCAAGCCTTTCTTAATTGTCTCAGAAAAAGAAGGCACATGATGTTAAGGTCCCCATGCTATTTGAAGATGTCCTTTTTACAAGATAAGGTTTTCTTCAACTTCAAAAGTAGTGATGAATATGGGAAGAAGGTACCAGAAGGGTATGTTCTAGAGTACAGATTACTGTTCTCTAGAGTAATTTGGAGCTATTCCCTACTTTTTTGTCTATTTGGGTCTCCTTTTCTTCAAAGACTAAGAAAGAATAAGCACATAAGAATTATCCTTATTTTGACTTTCTGAAAATGGAAAAAAGGAGACATAATAGATGGCAATGTAGGTTTGTATCCTCAGAATATTTTTCAGAGTAATTAAGAAAAGTATATCACATATTCCCCAGACCAGCAGCAGATTCCCCATGGATCTCCTGACATACTTTCTCGTCTCTTCTTTCTTTCAAATTCACTTGAAGATACTGGATCTCAGTCCTAGTTCTGCCACTTATGAGTTATATGATATTGGATGAGTGACTTAACTTCTGTGTGCCCTGTATTCTCATACAATCAGCTAATAATAGTACCCACATGTACCAGTCAGAACCTGGCAGGAAGCAGATGGCATACTCAAAATGAGTAATTGAGGAGAATTTAATAAAGAGACTAATTATGAAGGTGAGAGCAGAGTTTAGAGAAACAAGAGAGGGCACAGCACCTAAGGATTGGTAGCAGCAGTGAGGCATTACAGACCCTAGTTCTGAAGGTGCATACAGAGAGTTAGTCCTGTAACAGGGGAGAGTAGTTATATTAGGAATGTGCCAGAAAGGATCTAGGATCTTTAGTGAAGCAATGCGACCAACTTATGGTCATCTTTTTGGCTGCTTACTATGGAATAAATATTCAACCTTACTTGCTTCCACTTTCTAATATCTTGATTTGCAGTTGAAATATCCAGCTAGAAACCAAGAAGCCTGAGATTCCATTGGACATCCAGGAAGCATGTCACATTGACCTGCAGTCCTCTCTTGAATGACATGTGCTTTGAATCGCCTGCCTGGTCATTCTGCTTCAGTTGACCCTTATAGGCAAGCTCTGCCCACTCAACTTCCCCTTTTTCCCATGAAACACATCTTTCTAAAGCTTCATTTTCTCATGCTCAGTCACCTCTTGAATCTAACTGGCTCTCTTCCTGGGGACCAAAGAGTCAGGAATGGAAGGGAGTAGATGTGGAAGGAAAAAGGAAAAGGAAAAATGTCTCCAGGGGGACATGCAAATGTCCAAGTCCGAGCCCTGTGATGAGTCCCTAGTGGATCATTCTTCAAGCCTAAACAAT
Organism: Uropsilus gracilis; assembly: GCA_004024945.1. Lineage (NCBI taxonomy): Eukaryota > Metazoa > Chordata > Mammalia > Eulipotyphla > Talpidae > Uropsilus > Uropsilus gracilis. The sequence goes on from PVHY01000582.1 coordinate 197,225, forward strand.
ACCTGCAACCCCATCTTCCCTTTCAAGCTTTCAATAAGAAGAAAGGCATCGAATGTCACCTTAGTCCTTCCTGAGATCTACGTTCCATTTAATTCAAACCAATCTCTCTAAAACTTGTACATAAACTTGGGTTTACTTATATCAATATACAACTGTTGTTTGAGTTGATTTCTAGATACACTACATAAACTTTAGAAACAGAATAAGTGAACTTTAGAAACAGAAAAGTGATAACAGGCTCAATTGGCGATTCCAGCTATTCTTACATTATACAAATATTTATTGAGTTTGGATATTTTTTTATTCCATGCTAACTCAACCTGAGGCATGATGTTGAGAGGGAAAAAAATGCTGGAGGACTCCACACAACACAACAGGAAAGGTCCCTTGTCACCAACAGAAAAGAGATAACATATAAACCCTGAAGCTGTATTATCTATATTATCTTGTAAACTACTAATACAGGGTTCCTAGTGAAATCTGACTTTCCAATAGACTATATATATTATATATACTATATATAATAATACAAAATATAGTATATATTATATATGTTATATATATCATATATTACATATAATATATATAGTATATATACTATATAGTACATGCAGTATATGGTATTTTATATATAGTATACTATGATATATATAACATATATTATATATAGTAATATATAGTAATATAATGTACTAATAGATATATTATATACATTAGTACAGATATGTCCTATGTCATATTTGGGGCAAGTACTAAATTACTGGTCATTATCAGAAATTCAAAATTAAACTGTATTTTCATTTACTACATCTGACAACCCTGGCCCTGACCCTTCATGGGATTCTTGAATGACCTTGACACTTGGTAGATGAGGCATCTGAGACCCACAGACAGCAAGAAACCCCCCAGTGTTTCACAGCTGGTTAAAACAGAATCAGAACTAGAAGCAAAGTTTGTACTGTCGTATGATGCACACCATTGTCTTAGATCATAAATTTCATGAAAAGTTGAGTAAATTTGTAAGCCACTTAGCAAACCATCCCAAGCCACTAAGTCCCTAATGAGCTCTTTTAGGTTGATTGAAAATATAACCTGGAAAATGTCATAATGACATTTCATAATAGTGTTGTATTAGTTTGTAATGTATAGTATATCACACAAATTCATCAAATGCTTACAGAATTAATAGCACCATGTGACCATTCTTATCCAAATTTTAATGGGCACAAGCATCTATACTTATATTCAGGAGTTCCAGATCAGGCAGCTATTATGTTTTTTATAAAGACAGAGAATCAGTGATAATCCAAAAACCTGTTATAGCTAAAAAGTGACTTCAAAAGTGAAATGAGAATTTCTGCCTTTGCAAGCACTGAAACTACTTCTAATACTAAAATATATTTAAAAGGACAAATGTTTTTGATGGAGATTTTCTGCTATATGAACAGACCAGTTTTCCAGAAATAAATACAGGATTCCAGACATATGACATCTACCTCTCTGAATCTCTTCTTGAGTCATTTCTTTGACATCAGTGGCCAATAGAACCCTCTCGAGGGCACAGCTATAGCTCCAAAGGAAAACAAGCTTAGATAGGAGAATATTTAAAAGCAACTACATCATTTCATTCACGAGAACCATGTACTTGGAAGTTATGATTTACCACAATGTGTGGTAGGTGGAATGATGGTTCCAAAATAAGTCCACATCTGAATTCTGAGAAACTAAGTATGTTACCTAGCAATGGTAAGCAAAAGTTGTAAAGGAATTAAGGTAGCTAATCAAGAGCCCTTATGATACAGCAATTCTGGATTACTTGGGGTGGGTTTAATATAATCACAAGGGTTCTTAAAACTGGAAGGGTTTGGGTGAAGACTCAGTGTCAAAGTGATGAGATGTTATAAAGATTCCATCAGCCTTGCTGTTGTTGAAGAGGGAAGGAGGTTCTAAACAATGGAAAGTGGACAGGTTCCTGCAACTGAAAAAGGTTAGAAATGGATTTTCCCCTATAGTTAACCAGAAAGGAATGACTTTTAGCTCAATAAGATCTATTTTTTATTTCTGACATCCAAAATTGTAAGATCAAAAATCTATGTTGCTTTAAGTTACTATGTTTATGGCAATCTGGTATATAGTCACAGAAAAATAATACAACACTTTTTCAGAATGATTATTCAATATTTATTACTCAATGATTATTCAATAATTATATCTTAATGAATGAATATCTATTAGCATCAAAATAACTGGTAGATAATAATCTCTCTTAAACACAAGAATTATAAAAAGTAACTAAGATGCTGAGAGGAACACTCAAGATGAACAAGAATATATCATTGCTATCTGGAACAAATCCAAATGGAAAGAGAGAGGAGGGCAATTGTTAAGAAATTATTGATCAGCCTAAAATCTACATTGATAAGAACTGGATAAAGAAACAAAATGGTGCAAAATGGAATGGGATCTTCTGCTAACTAGACTGGAAATAAAGCCATCAATAATGAGGCTATGTCAGAACTAGGATACAGCCAACAAGAGAGAGTCCCTTTCCAGAGATGAATCAGAAGGCAGTGATAGGCCCAAAGATGAAAGACACTGGGCAAAGGAAAACCTAGCAGTGTCTGTGAATAGGAGTCAGGAGACTTGCAATTCTTCATGTGCTACAAAGGTAGCTGATCACAGCAATGATGGCATTTAACTTTACTGACCTCAACTTCCCAAAGACACAGAACTCTACAAAGGTAAGTCACCTAAATAAAAAACAGAGCCTTGAGAGGTAGAGGACGCTGTAGTAAGGTAGATACATCACCCACACATCACAATGTATAGTGGTAGCAACAATGAGAATGGGATCAAATCATTCTTACAGCATACCCATAATAAACGAATAGGGTAACATGTAACTCTCAAAGGGAAAGCCAGCAGAAAGAAAAAAATGCAAAGATCAACAAAGATCTGACCAGACTTACTCAATACAAGAATATCCAGAGCACTAAATATTTCCACAATCATTATTAAAGAATTAATCCATTTACACTTATCAACCAGGTGAAGAGAAACTAAGTGAACATCTTCAGAGAGACAAGGAGAGATTTATAGATACAGATAAACACATTCAAACAAGTAGATCTGTATTCAGAACCATCAAATATCAAGACTTAAAAATATCAAAATCATTTTAGAAGAAACAATAATCAACAAATAATTGCTGAATAAAGGACCTCTAAGAGTCAGAATTAGTAATTCCTCCAACACAAAGTAATTTAGGTGTCATGATTTTGAGGGGATAAAAAATGATTACCAGGAACATAAGCTCATATAGTAAAATAGTAGAAATGTACTGACAGCAGTAACAGATAAAGGGTTTCTCTAATGACATCATGCTGGAGATCATTATAGTCACTTTACAAAAGGACATTCTGAAACTTTGTCACTTCCTAGCTGCTGGTTGCAATGATTCTTGGGAAGACGTTTGAGGCTGTTTCCTTTTTTGTAAAATGGAGAGAGTAAGATAATAACACACATTAAAAAAGCTCTTTGCAAATGAGACATGGTAGAAATCTTACTACTTCATACAAGACATAATTATGCTAAGATTTTAAAGCCACTGAACCCAAAGATCACTTTGGTTTTCAAGTGTAATAATTCTCTACTATGAATATAAACCTAACAATGTGTTTGAAAATGACTGTCACAAGAACACTTGGCTCAGGCCATAAGAACCAAACCAAAAAAACGTTGAACAATTTGACAAGGCTACTGCTGCAACCAAATTTACTAGATAAATATAACTCTACCATTTAAAATAAAACTGAAATGACAAAATCATTAAATATATTACTCTCCTTATAAAAAGTGAAGATTGTCAAAGCAAATTAACTTATCATCTAATCATCTAGGAAACTTAAGTGACTCCCAGTATACTAGCTTGAAATAGTTTGAAGCCAAAAATCTATCACATTTGACATCTATTCAGAAGTCTCTGCTTTTAGAAACTTTGGAGTTTGGTGCATTTAACAATATATAATTTATTGCTATATTTAATAATATATGAGAAAAATGCTCTGTGGTTATCACTGAATAGCACCATTATTTGAGTTATTTTTTTTTTAAAAAAACTATCACTATTAACAAAATAGTAATAATTGTTACCAGAAAGGGGTCTCCCATTCCTCATCAGTGACCACCTCTCAGAGATTCTTCAAATTCCTCAAAGTAGAAGTATGCTTGAAAATATTCAAGAATGTATACAGTAAAAATTTGGGTGGGACACATAGAGAAAATTGCATTGCAGATCCTTGGGGGTCATTTTGTGAAGAAATCACTTACAAGTTGTTAGTGGACTCCTGGCAGAGACACGAATTTCTGCACTTCAATCTGATACTTCGTAGTAGTAGGCGTAGGCCTAAGGGCATTTTGGCAATATTAACAACAAGCTCCCCTGGGAAATGTTGCCACATTCAGTAGAGGTTCCTACACCATCAGCAGGGTACAAGGAAGGGAAGGGTCAGAGCTGGGAAGTTCTGCCTGCTGGTGACCTGTCCATACTGCATGACATGGTGACATTAGACACCGTGGATGCTTGTGAAGACACACAGTAGTCTGCTAGAAGGAATGCTACCTTCTGGGCCAACTCTATAGCTGGCTTACTCTGTGACACTTGAGTCAACAAAACGTAGCATCACTAATAGCAAACATACGCATGCATCTGATGACTATTTATTGAAAATTCACTACATGCCAGGAATTATTCTCCACCGAGATACGCAAAACAGAAGCATGTGGATCTTCCGCTGAAGGTCACCCTGAGTCCTGACGTACCGGAAGCCTTGAGGTAGGGTGGAGGACATTTCTCATGAGTTAGGAATATCGTCCACATACTCCTGAGTGATCAAGTGACTCTCCCAAGCCACCGAGTTTATGGCTAGTTTGTTCCACCCAGAAAACTGACATGTGGGCCAACTTTGGCACCTTGTCATTGTGTGTGCCCCAAGCCCCCTAACGAAACCAACTCCATCAGCTGTGGTTCTCACTCTCCTTGAGGCTGAGTGGGTTAGAGAGCCTCCCACCTCCCCCCGGCCCCCTCCCCCTTGCCCTCTTCTCATGCTTTTGCTTATTAGGAAATGGTAGAGCTCACTCTCATGTACAAATATCCAGCATGGTTCAGGCAGGGCTCCTTCATAAACAGCTAAGATAGTTCTTTATATTTCTGACCAGCCAAGTCCAGCACACCCCTTTCTTTCCAACCAGATGGACTCTTGCATGATGGGACGATTGGAGAGAAGACTGAGTCATAAAGCGCTAAGAAAGAGGGGCAAATTCAAATATTGGGAAGGTCGTTAATAGTGTGGCCACAGTCCTCTGAGGCTCAGTCAGGACCGGGATTTGTCCCCAAAGGTCCCACATGGTGCTGTAGGCTCCTTCCCTCAGGAGGCTCCTTGAGGCTGGAGCCCTGAGAGCTGGCACCTGGGGACCTTATCAGTCTGACTCCCCTACCTAGGCCAATGAAACAAGAACCCCAGTGAGCAGGGTACGGGCAAATGAGGTCCCAGGGCAGGAAATGTCAAGCTTGGGGCTATTTAAAACAACTGTCAGCAGAGAATTTCCTCATTTGCTTTGCTTCTGCATGTCTGGAGAAGCACTGGACGAGGTTTTTACCTTTCACTGAGGCTTCATGCACAGGCCCCAGCCAAAGGCAGATTTCCGGACCTATCAGGCCAATTATTTCACAGGATATAATAAGTTCTTAGCCTGGTGCTCCTTTTATTTCCATTACGATCTCACTCGATCAGCCTCAGAGCATAGCAACAGGACTTGGCCTCTTTCCCTTGAAAGAGAATTCTGTCCACAGCCCAGTCCATATTACATAAAGAATTTGGTTTTTTTGTTTTTTAACTAAAAGTTACAATACTTTCTCTCTTTTCACTTCGCTCCGCCCTGCCATCCCAGAAGATGGTGAGTAATCCCTGTCTCTCATTTCTCTGGCTACCTTGTAATCATTTATAAACTGCAGTCATGTTCCCTATGGAAGCCTCTCTTTGGGGCGGATATAAATTACTTCTTTGGTCAGTCCACTCAAGTTGACTCTTCCAACATTCATATCATTTTTGTGGCCTTCCTCTTATTTCCTCTACATTTTATTTCCTCCTTACACTGTGGGGATGTGAACCACAGCCAAGTCTCCAGACATGGTGAGACTATTTCCAGGCGAGGTAAAGCAGTGCAATTTCCCACTTTGACTCTCCTTGTTGACTCACCTCCTTCATCTGAAACAGAATCGACCTCACCAGGCCAATCCTACCAAGCCGGTCAGCAGCTCTCCACCGGCTACGTTCTTCAAACTCACCAGGTCTGCAGTTAGTCTTACTCTCATTTGGATATAGGATGTTGGCCTCCGACCTGCGTGGGCAACTTTGTACTTACCACACCTGCATCTCGCCCTTTAGCTACAACTCTGATTTCTACCTGGCGGGGGCAACTGACTTGTGGGTTCTAGCCTTATGTGGCACAGATGTGTGTAGCTAGTCCAACTAAACTTAAAAAGTCTAACATTGTTCAATATCACTTGCTGGTCTGAGAGAGTTCCTATTTTTTGAAGTAGTTCAGGCATCTTGAAAAGCCTGACTCACTTTACACCTGGCACAACCTGTGGTTACCTCAGAGGATTTGTTTTTTAAAACCAGGAACATTTGGTTTTGGCCTCAGCTATGAGGTGTGGCTTTATTGGGGTTAAAATGAATAAAGGCTGGTGGGTCCCTAGACCTATATCGATCAATATGCTAACCATTTAGTACCATGTGGTTAAAGTTAATCGAATAAATTAGTTTTACTAATCAGGTAACATTTAAATTCAGTTTTTGAGTTTCACTAGCTACATTTCAAATGATCAATAGGCACAGTGACTGGTGGCTACCACACTGGACAGTGCATAGATGGAACATCTTCATCATCACAGAAAGTTCTAACAATGGTGCTCCAAAGTAGGATCCCACTGCCTCCCCTTCTTTATGTTCTCTGGATCTCATGACCAAGCAGCAATTTTTTTTAATCCTTTCTGCTCCATTTTCAGTCTACCAAATACCTTCTGCATCAACAGAGATGGAGAACAGCTTGTGCCCACCATCATTGTCCAGCTCACCCTGGATCCAGAGATGAACAGTGAGAGAAACAAAGTACCTGTCAATGAGTAACTTCATCCTCGAGGGTGGGACAAGTAATCGACAAGTTTGTGTATAATAATGTGTCAGAGAAAAGCTCTAAAGCAAGGAAAGGGAGAGAGCGTGCAGAGAGGGAGCCATGAGTGAAGGCTTCTCTCAGGAGATATTTAAGCAGAGTCAGGGAGCCATGTGATGATTTAGAGGGAGAGGAAGTGCAAAGGCCATGATGTAGGAATGAGTTTGCCATGTTTGAAATAGGTGATGAAGGCTTATGTGCCTGGAGAGAAGAAAGGAAGAGGAAGAGTGATAGAAGGGGCAAATTCAGGTTTCACTGAACTGGGAGCTCATACACCTCAGAGTAAAATTATAAATGGACAGTTGCCTGACAGAGGTGGTAACATCTTAAATATTAAGTTGCTAGGAACCATCCCAGATCTTCGAAAGTCCTATGTGAAAGAGATGTCCGCAATGTCACTCACTTTACACTAAAGCCACTTTCAATGAAAAAAGGGATATGAAAGAGAAAGATGGGAGGAGACTTGATGCAGTCTTGGGAATTCTAATAAGGATAGGAATTTCAAGGAGGGGGTTTTGAGTAAAGGATTTTCAGTATAAGGAAAAAATATTTTTGATTGAACCTTTCTCTGGCTTCTAAGTAGGAAAGTGATAAAGGACCACAGTGGAAGGACTGAGACCAAGTAAGAGACAAGAGATGAATGCGCTAACACTAGGGTCAAGGGTGAAAGTTGAAGGCGGTAAGCAGTGGGTAGAAGGACATTGCGCAGGGAGAACTGTAGAACTGCTGGTGGCTTTGATTTGGAGGGTAAAGGAATCCCATACTTGCAGCTGGAGAAACTAGAGGAAGGATGGTAAAATTTACCAAGACAGTTAAGCTCCAAGTTTAGGTAGAGAATATAATCAGCTCAATTTGCCCATATTTAGCTTAAAGTACTTCTAAAGCATTTATGTGGAAATGCTGGACTGGCACTTTACTACATATACTGAGAACTCAGAGAAAGGAAGGGCACAGCATATAAACATGAGTGTTATCTGCACCCAGAACATATGTAACAGCACATTCAGGCTAGCACGTACCACCAGTGGTACATGCATACACAGGTTTAAACAAGTTCAAGCTCTGGGAATGAAGCGAACACCCAGGAAACTCATATGCCGATTTTGTGACTGGGTTGCTTATTTTGTGCTTGTTGAATTGTGAGTTCTTTATAGATTTTTGACAAATGTATGACAGACAAATATTTTCTTCCATTCGCTGCCCTACTATTTACAGCAAACAAGCCACAAAAACCATGTAAGTGCCCAGATGAGTAGATTAAGAAGATGGGCTGAACTTACACAAGAGGATACTACTCAACTAAAAAGAAAGATGAAATCCTGCCATGGTGATGACTCAGATGGAACTGGAAGGGATGATGCTAAAGGAAATCAGTCAGGAAGAGAAAGCAAACAGAAGGTATTTTCACTCATGCATGGAAAATAAAGAAACAAAGCAAAGAAACAGGCAAAACTAAACCAAAACAAACTCTAGACATCTGATTGCAGAACTGAAGCTACCAGAAAGAAGTACAGGATGAGAGGAGGGTGTTTTTAAGCAGAGGGAGAAGGGTGGCTAATGCACTGCAGTGGATGATTATCAAGGCTTTGGTGGTGGGCATGGTGGGATCACACACATTTGTAGAGGTGTGAACCTAGATCCCTAAAACAAATGCTGTGTAGTAAACATTACCTCAATAAATATAATAATTAAAAATAAAAAATACCTCGTGGGCAGATACAGACAGAGAAGGGAGCTGAGGACAAATTCCAGGATGCTCCAACATTCCTGGGTGCAAATCTTTTAACAGTTAAAAAAATAAAAGATACTTCACTTTCATTGTTCTCACTTCAATTCTCAACTCTTGACTTCTGGGCCCCTCACTCTCCAAGTCCAATTCTGTAACCAACAAAGGTTGTCTATTTTATTTACTGTCGCTTCCTTACGGCTTTGCACGGCACCTATGTGACCTCATTAGATTTCAGTGAAACTGGACTTCATCTCTTTGATGCTCTCCATGCTGGCTTTACCATGGTCACTCCCATAACACACCTGGATGCTTGACTTCGGCAGCCCAGAGGTATTCTACCAAAGACCCATAGGCTCTGCTCATCACAAGTATCTGGTTCACCCTGAGCCCAAATACTCCTGAAATCACTGTATCAACTGCAGAAACTGATTCAAAGTAAAAAGCTGGGGAATCTACCTATGCACTCCAAAGAAGGAAATGGGAATGCACTATTGCTCAGTTGAGGTGTTGAGGACAAGAAGGGTCTGGGCCACAAGGCTGACACATATGGCAACTGACAAGGTGAGTGGTGGGAATGAATGTTGATGTTCTAACATTTGAAACTCCGGGTAAGCAGTATATGTGAATGAATGGATTTGTTCCAAGAAGTACATTCTCCTTTTCTTGATTTCCCTCAGGACCTAAGTAAACCCCATACTAACTGTTCTTGATCATATGCAATCCCAAACTACATCCTGCAGGTTCTACCTCCAAATTTTACCCTGTCGCCATTTATTTCTCTCTGTCTGTACTGCCAGTACCTTGGACTAAACCCAGATGGTGTCTCCACAGGAATTCTCAATAACCCCTTAAATCCCCCCTCCCTGCCTGGCTCAGCACAACTTCTATCCTTGCCCCGCCCCCATTTCTATCCCCTGAGTACAGACACAGCCTCGGGACAAACAAGATTTGAAGCATGAGATTTCCAAACCTGCCAAGGAGAAAGGGCAGTGGAAGAGCTCCTTCTCAAGTCTAGCAGGGTCCCTTAAGTTAAGCGCCTTCCACCCTGTTGGACGGCAGAGAGTTCTTTAAGGATGCTCAGCGGAGGTATCTGCTTTTCCTTCTTCCTATTAAAAATGGCTCTTGGATGCTTTTATTCGTAGTGATGCCATTCTATTGTAGCGCTGAGATAGTTATATAAGCGCATCGTTTCATGCTCTATTCACCTTCTTAATCTTTTAACCCGACCTCTCTCAGCTCAGCATATCTCAGAAAAGAAATACTGTGGGTTTAAATCTATCTGCTATCAGCGGCGGCAGGGTAATTCTTACCCTAGGGCCCCAAACCCTCATTTCAGAAGGACTAATCCCAACCTCTTTCGGAGGCAATGCTATTTCCTCCAGTACCTGCCTTGACTGTGTGCTGAGCCCCAGTTATATTTAGGCAGTGGAGGGGAAAAATAGGGATATTAACCTCTAACACTGATGAAAATAATAGCCACAATAAAATCGGGATGAAAAACGCAGGGGTAGTAATTATTCTGCTCTACCTTACCCCAGAGGAAATAGTTTTCTGAGAGAGCCTTAGGAATTTGTAAAAGGTCCCTCCATTCCGGGTTTTATAAGGCACTTGGAGGGGCTATCTAGAGCCAGGGGGCGTCTGCCAGAGCCTCCGACAATGGCATTCCGGGCTGGGGCTCCCAACAGAAGCCCCCTTGTCTCCTTCCGACGTTGAAAAATCCGAGGATGCAGGCGCTTGGAATCCCTTTCCGCCTCTGTTCTATCTGGCAGCAGCCTCGGGTGGAAAATATACTAGGCTATATTTCAAGTAACCTAAACCAACTGGCAAAAAGTACTAAATTCTTGCTTTTGTGTCTGGCTCTTAAATTCCTGCAGACCTGACTTAACAGACAAGAGAGGGTCATAAAACTGAACCTGTGAAACAAAAATAGACCTTTCGGGACTTCGCGTCCACACATAGCAGGGGTGCCAAAACCGCTTTCATTTTTCCACGTTTCCAAGCACGCGGCGCTTCCTCCACATGCTGGAGCGTCGGAGCCGGAGCCCGGCAGGCGCCTTTCCAGGCTCCCGGCCTCTCGCTCAAGTGCGCAGGGCCACGAGGGCTTAAACGCTTAGGGTCCCATCTTTATGTAAAACAACAACTCCACCTGGATGCGAGCTCTCCATTGCCGTAATTAATTCCAGGCCCCTCCATCAGCACGTCTAGGTTCCGCGAGCGGCTCTAACCGCCGTGGTTTAGAAAGGCTTTCTGCTTCGAGGTCTCCTCCTTCAGAAATCAAATAATTTAGATCTTAAAAAATATACACAAGTGCCTTCTGGCTCCCGATGACAGGGAGGAGCAATAATAAAAAATAATAATAGTAAAAATATGCAACCGCGTTAATGCCAGGGACCTGGGGATGCAAGAGACAGAAATGAAATTAGAGGGGAAATCATGATATTGCGGAAGAGCTGGAGTACCGCTCTCACACTAAGACCAGGGGGATTGGGATAAGGTAAAGTTAATTGCATTTCCAGATGACAAACCTCTCACCTCTGAACTGAATGGCTCTTTATAAAAGCTATCAGTAATAAACTGTAAATCTCAGCCATGATTGCAAATAAAGGTCATCCCTTTCATGCTGCCACTTTCCTGGGCCTTATTACATTCCCGCCTTAGCCGTTCTCACTTCTTAAGGTGTGCCAGCTGTCCATAGAAGCAGTCAGCACGGCTTGCTTGCTTGATTTTTTTTAAGGCATGGCATTATCAGATTTACATCCTTGCACATTGTGCGACTGAATTGAGCCAATCCTTTACTCCTGGAGGGAAAGGCAACCTCAGGAGGTTGGATAACTCTTCTTCGCCATGAATGTAAAGGAGGGCTAGCATTTCCCTGGTTTACAAGTTGGTATTGCTGGGCTCTGTAAGGAGTTCCCTAGACCATCAATTGATCCTGATTGCTGCGCCGTATTTCCCTTTCTCTACGTGCACAGCAGAGGTTCTCACCCCTCACATCTGTATCAACAAACCTTCTTTAGAAAGCTGCATTTAAATTTAACCTAAGACAGTGAAGGAATAGTCATTCATTCCCTCTCTGCTGATGACGTTGTTCCAAAGTCTTTTTTAGTCAGTGCCTCTCTCTTCAAATCTCCCTCACAGTAACAGTGAGTACTATTTCATGAGCAGTTGCTATGTGCCAGTGTAGTGCTGAGCCCAGCCTCATCTCATTCCCACAGCTGCTATGGGTGGGTGTCATTCATTGCCATTTAGCAGATAAGGAAACTGAGGTTTAGCGAGGTTACTGCCTCTGGTTTCTCACCAATGCAGGTGGCAGAGCAGGAATCTGTAAAAGGGAATTTTGGTCTTTAGCTGAAGGAGTCACCAAGCATTGGCAATTGGGGAATATGTCATGCAATGGCAAAGGCGGTGGCTGAATGGACAGCTGACTTCAGAGGCTCACTCCCAAGAAACAGCGCAAAGGCCGGAACTGACCCAGTCTGGTGAAGAGAAACAGGTAGACCCAACACTCCTAAGGACTATGGTCTAAGGGGCGTTATATTAATCATCACTCTTACTGCTTAAGGGAGTGGAAAGAATAAATAAATATAGCATTTGCCTGCAACTCCAAATGAAAGAGTGCTAGTTCTGATTCTATTCTGACACCGTTTATCCACTGGCCCATTTAATCATTCAATCACCAGGTGACAGGCAAGAGAACCACTCTGGAGATTTCAGTTTCTCTGTCCTGTCAACAAGAGTTACTGTGTTCAATGAATGGTGACGCTACTTTGAGACATATTAAGTATTCTTTAAATGTATGTTTAAAAATCACAACAGTTCTCGAAATAGTAGCAACCAAGTATATTCCCCTGTTTCACGTTCTAACTTCTAACTTCAAAAATCAGACAGGGAAAATCTTAATATATGAGAACAACTACTGGGGTGTTTGTTTATCTATTCTGAGCTGCAATCATTTGCCACTTGTATCTTTATACTATATAAATGCTAATAGATTTAGAAAGACCAAGACCATTTTGTTTTGCCATCTAAGAGCTTACAGTTCATCTAACTAGTGAAACTGAAATGGAGAAACAGCAATACAGAATTTACTTAGCAGTTCTAAATAACACTAAGAAACTACACCAATGCAAAAATAATAGCCCAGAAATCCCTGTTCTCAGGCAAGTCAAGATCACAGCATACTGAGGTTGCCCAAGGATCTTGAATAAGGTATAGAGTACCTTGATTAATGAAAGGAAAATATTCATATATCAATTAATTGAAAAGCAAAGTGAATCTCTGAAAGAAGGTGTTCGGCTGTGGAATATTAATCAAAAAATATGTGGAAAATTCACAGGTGACTGGAAAAAGAGCAACGTTACCAGCAAGCTTTGGGGAGTTAGTCTAGAATGAAGTGTTTTCCATGAACATCTTGCATCTGCTCTGCAATAAGCTCATTGTATTGCAGATTGTCCCACATGGTGGGGTCCAACCATAATTCCAGGAGATGGCTGCACTGAGTAACCCCCTATCTTGTATTTTAAATAGAAAACTATATTCACTCAGCGGCATTTCTACTCTCTCGATGTTTGCAGATGTATAACTTGGGACTTCTGGGCATCACTTTTTCTTTACTGACTGAGCTCAAATTTCATACACCCAAAGATCACTAGAGTGAAATAAGGGAATGAGTAATGTCGTATTATAATGATTGTCCAGGTGTTAATATTTTAAGTTAGTGACATACGACATTCATTTGGAAAAAAAAAAGATAAGGAAAATAGTAGAGAAGGAAGGGGATAGACGGGAGGAGGAGAAGGACACAGATATAACAGCTGTGGTATTTCATTCTGGAATAAAATCCAAAGAGTGAAGTGTTCCTACCTGGTGTTCATCACTCATTTACTCTGCCTTACCTGCTGTAGCCAAGGTAAAACATTCAGGTCCTACAAAGATAAATAAGATCCAACCCATAAGGCTTTAAACCAAATAGCCTCCAAATGACAATCAAAGGCACAGAGCACAAGCCCACACTGCAACAAAGATCACCCTGGAGGAACAAGACTTCCAGGGCAAGACTGCCTTCTCTTTCTTTAGCCATCCCAGATGCATGTCATGCCAGGAAGGTGTGAGCCATACTAAATTTTGAGCCAGTAAGATTCATTCCCATTGAATTCTAATACTGTGTCACCATTCTCTGTTAATTGTGAATAACTTCATATTTTTAAAGGGGATATATGTGTAGATTGCCTCTCATTAAAGTATGGCACACCTGCTAAGTGGTGTTACTATTCAAAGATGGCTTGTTTAGACACCTACTTGCTACTTACAAAGATGCCCCTGGGTACACGTGAAACGCAGTAGCAGTTATTCAGTAACAATCATGAAAACAACCTACATGTAAAAGTCATGGTTTTACTTCTTCCATATTCAAAGCCTTAGCAGTGATTATGACCAACAAAATAGAAAAGGACAATTTTGGGGGGAAGATGAAAGTGATATAAAATGGAGGCTTGGAGGAGGCAGGGTTGCCAAAGCTAGTTATTTTATATCATATTCCTGCCTCATGAACCAAGCAATAGAACATCATATATGACCAAGTCTAGACTCGTTAAGGATTTTCTGTGTGTGAGAGCCATGTTTCTCAAATTCTAGCATTCATCAGCATTTCTGCTGAAGGTCCCATCCCCAAAGATTTTGATTGACTAGGTTTGGAGTGGGCTTGCATTCCTATATTCATTACAGCAGTATTTATAACAGTCAAGCTATGGCAACAACCAAAGTGCCCACAGACAGATGAGTGAATAGTGATGTAGTACATGGAATACACACTGGAATACTACTCAGCTCTAAAAGAAAAAGATGAAATCTTGCCATTTGAGACAAAATGGTCATTGTAGAACTGCAGGCAAAAAAAAAAAAAAAGCAAAGTAAGTCAGAGAGAGGAAGACAATACAGATGATTTAGATGGTTTCACTCATTTGTGGAAACAAAACCTAAAGAAACAAAAACAGGAAAAGCGAAACTAAGCAAACTCAAGAAACGTGCCTGCAGAAATGAAGCTACCAGAAAGGGAGGAAAGAAGTAGGGAACTGATAAAGGAGGGTGCCCAATATACTGTGATGGAAGAGTATAGGCGCTTTGGTGGGGAGTGTGGTGTGAGAATATACAACTGAAGAGGTGTCAGTCTACTTCCCAATCATATTCAGAGCTATACATATATAGTTTTTAAAAAAGAATTTGCACTTCTATAAAAAGACACTTCTCCAAGAAGAAATGCAGTCAGTCAATAAGTATATGAAAAAATGCTCAACATCACTTATAACCAGAGAAGCACAAATCAAAACCACAGTGAGATACCATCTCATTCTGTTAAGAATGGCCTATATTCATAAAATTTTTTTAAAGCCATTAATAACAAATGCTAGTAAAAAAAAAAATGCTAGTGGGGATGTGGAGAAAAAAGAAACACCTTACACTGCTGGTAGGAATGCAAACTGTGTGTGACCCTCAAATTACTAAATATGGAGCCACCATATGATCCAGCAATTCCACTCTTAGGCATCTACCCTAAGGACACAAAAGCATTAATTTGAAAGAAAACCTGTACTCCTATGTTTACTGCAGCATGATTTATAATCGTTAAGGTATAGAAACAACCGAAATGCATCCAAAAAGATGAATGGACCAAGATGTGGTATATGTACACAAGGGACTACTACTCAACAATCAAAACCAATAAACTTATGCCATTTGCAGTAACATGGAGGGAACTGAAAGGTGTTATGCTCAGTGAAATAAAACAGAAAAAAAAAAAAAAAGAAAGGTATTGTATGTCTTCACTTATAGAAGGAACACAGGAAAACAAAAGGGTAAGAAAAAAGGACAAAACTAGCAGGCAAATGATAGATCTGAGACATAGAGTGGGGGAGAGGGAGGCGAAAGGTTCAAAATGGGGGAGGGAAGAGCACAAACACTATGGTTAGAGTTCACCAGCGATGTGGTGGTGGAAGATATACAGTGATTAGACCTGAGGGGAGAAATCAAATATTGTACAAAAATGAACAATGATTTAAGAAAATAAAAAATTTTTTTAGAATTATGCAGTTTTTAAGGGGGGAGGGGTAGCAGTTGGGGGCAGGGGTAAGGGGGGATTGTGGGGGGCAGAGTTTGTACTTGTAACATTCTAACAAATTCCCAGGAAATATTGCTGCAGCCAGCCTTGTAATCACCCTTTGAGAACCACTGGTGTAAATCACATTTTGGCAAACTGACTTGCTGCTCATTGTGTAAATAAAGTTTTATTCAAACATTGTCACTATTTTCATAGCTTACATATTGCCTCTGGCTGTTTAAACTTTAATGGCAGAATTGAGTAGCTGCAAAAGAGACCAAGTGATGCCCAAAGTTGAGACTATTTATCATTTGCTCTTTTCTAGAAAAGGTCTGCTGACTTTAGGTATAAGTGCTGATTAGATTCATAGAAACCTTGGGCTGGAAAGAACCACCTATAACTGGACCCCCTATTTACTATGACAGCCCACCAAGTTGAGAAAAATTCAGACCAGAGGCCCAGCTAGACCCTCATGGCCAGCACAGGGTCCTGCTTACTAAAGAAAGAATTCCTTTGGTCAGAAATCTTCCTTCAGTTGCTCAGCTGGCAGCTGTGTGATTATTGAGACCTAGAGAGAAACAAAGCCTGAACCCCTGTTCTGTTGGCGAGAGAAATCCAAACGTGGACACAGAAGGTAGTGACCTACATGCACTTCTAACTTGTTTGGGGGTCCCAGACCCCTTTAGAAATCTGTTTAAAATTAAGTACTCTTCACCCCAGGAATATATGTAACCCAGGTATATTTTGTGTGTTATACAAAGGGATGCAATTCTCCCCTGAATCCCACTCAGGTATAGCAACTGAAGTGTTAACACTTAGGGCATGATTTGAGGGGAGTGTTCAAATCCAGTTCTGTACTTCCAATGGTAGACAGTCATTAGCCATCCTTCTTGGAGGACATGAATATCCTTGAGTGAAACAGAAAAGAAGCATCAGAGGCTCACTGAGTGACTCCTCCTTTCCCCTTGCAGTTGGACAACACCAAAGGACTAAGTCTGAGACTGTTTCTTGGCAGAAGTGATATATTTAACTGCTGTGTCCAAGGGTGAATAGTGGCATATGAATCTCTGGTTTCCTTCTCAACAATAAAGGAGAAGCTGTTTTCCAGGTTTCATCATCTTGCAATCTGCTGGAAGATGGTGAGAGTCTGAGTCCATGTCCATCAATAAGCCGACGGATACATGTCATCTATGTACTACACATTAGGAATAAACTTTTGTCATGCTAAGCCCTTAGAAATGAAGGGTTTTTTTTTTTTTTAATCACAGCATAACCTAACAGATTCTAAAATAGAGTGGGTATAATATTAGAATACACAGATGTAAAAAATTAGATGCTGGGGCAGCATGAACATGAGAATTGCCAGAGAGGCACAGAGATGAAGAATGTGGTGAGCGGCCAAGCCTAGTACCTTCTCCTAAGGAACACACTCCTGTAGTTTTCAGAGAGTTGGCTCTTGATGGGATGGTTATCATGGTGTCCCTGAATGCGCAAAGCCACCCAGAGCACCACCTGTTAATGTGGAGTATGAGTCTAGTCCCCTTCCCCCCATTTGAAACCACTCACAGTAGCCAACCCAGACCCAGATTTCCACATGAGACCAACAGAGGCCTCTGCAGCAACCACAGCACCATTCAACTCCTTCCTCTGCTAACCTGCTTCCTTTTTAAGACTCTTAAGTCTTATTCCCAAGTATACTCCCCCACCACCCCTGTGAACAAATCCCCACCTTAGACTCTGTTTCCGGGAACACAAGCTTATACTGGGACTTAGGAAAGAATGAAGACTAAGGGGCGACAGCAGTGAAAAGACTTTGTTGTGTTATTAACTTGAAGGAAATTCAGTGGGTGAGAGAAGTATGTGGTCAACAGCATCAAGGATACATCCGTTCAAAAGGACACATGTACGCGCATGTTCGTTGCAGCCCTGTTTACAGTTGCAAAGAATTGGAAACAAACCAAATGCCCCCAAACGGATGATTGGCTAAAAAAAATGTGGTACATATACACGATGGAATACTACGCATCCATCAAGGAGGACAAACACATGTCATTCGCAGCGACCTGGATGGAGCTGGAAAAACTCAT